>CM031236.1:81460166-81580666 GCA_018340775.1 Taxus wallichiana var. yunnanensis
GCTTGTTCAGTTACGTATTGCTAAGCGATATGGTCAATCACGAAGGTGTGCGAATGTTGCGCTTTGAGAGAACATTATTCCTGTGGGAAGTTGGTTAGAAACCTCTGCGCTACTAAGTCTTGAACCGGATAATAGATTTGCATGCAAATCTTCCCTTGCAGTATACGTGAGTATGAAAAATAAATTACTCTGAATCTTTGTTGTTGTGGATGGGTGGGTTGCATTGGCAACATATTGAAATCGATATAGGTGCGAGTAGATGTGCTTACATTAGATGCATGGGTACAAATGCGGAGAGCATCTATTATAGCCATCATCTAATGTATTATTTATGGCAAAAATAGACTAAGGCCACTCCCATAGGGGTTTTGAAAGATGCATCTATAACTATATAGGGGCCAGGAGTTCACTTTGGGCATTTTGAGGTATTAGCACTTGCGAGTAGACAATTTTCTAGCCTGTTGGGAGCCCTTGGTGTTATGCGAATAATGCTGACTTGAGATCCATAAAGGGGTATATCAGATTTGAAAACAAGGAGGAAAGGGTTGTGATACCTTTGTGAGATGAAAATTCTATGGCATATGTTGAGCCTCTAAGTGAGGAGGATTTAAGCAAACTCTGTATACGCATCTGTTCAGGGACCCAGAGAGGTCAATGAGGCCATCAAGGAAGGCATCCTATAGTGGGGAGGATTCTCATTTTATTAGTGATACTACGAGTATTGATTGTGAAAATTGGGCTCATGGTACATATGAATTAGTAGGGTGTGAGGTGAAAAGCATGGTTGTGCACAAGAATGGACTTCTGCTTCAATTTTATGGATAGGTAGTAAAGTACCTTGGTATACGAGGGGTAGAAGATCTTCCTACATTTCTAAGGCCGGAAACATAGTGTACGCAGATCAAGTTAAAAGGAGAGATATGTTAGGTATATACATTATGCGGGATAGCTTAGCCTTCGCCTTTTGGTGGGTAGTCCATAGAGATAATATTATAAACTGGGAAGAGATTGGAATAGATTTGTCTACTAGGTTTATAAGGAACAATGCACCTACGTAAATCTACACTTATCATGGTGATCAACCTGTTCAGCATCACATTTAGCAGTGTGAGAGACTCTAGATAGTAGGACAGGAAGCATTACCACCTTCACTCTGGGTGCATAGATTATATTATACACTACAAGGATGCGCACGTGCTTGGTATGTATATGCAAAACTACATCGAGAAACTAGAAACTAGAAAGATTTGACTACAGGTATGATCCAGAAGTTTGACTACTTCTCGACTAAACCTCCTGTAGTAGAGGCATTAAAATTTGTCAAGTGCTTAACTATGGGAGATAGTGCAAAAGTAGAAGAGCATATACAGGAAATTATTCGGTGAGGTAAAGTTCGAGCATGTTTTGAAAAGGAAGAAGAAATGGACTTCTTACTACTTGAATGTGCTTGCCTTGATAAAGAGAAAGGAAAGATGATTTACATTGTGGAGGATGAGGAAGTTGAGAACTTAGATATTGAACATTCACATGGGCTACATGAGGTCTTGGATAGTGTAGAATAGGATACATGTGCCTACCATGAACCCATGAAGACAAAGAAGGTGAATATAGATTCAAAGGTTGAGCCTAAGGAGGCCATAATTGATGATTACTTTGGTCAGATTCGGAGGTAGTAAAGATCATCGAGTTACTCAGGTATTATCAAGACTTATTCCCTCGAGGATATCATGAACTTAAAGGCATGCATGAATCACTTGGGGAAATGAAGATCAAACTTAAGGACGGTGCATGACTAGTTAGAAAGAGACCCTATAGAATGAATCCTAATTTGTGTAAAAAGGTAAAAGAAGAAATTGATAAAATGTTGAAATCTAGAATTATCAAGCCCCTTGATGAGTCAGAATGGGTTAGCCCAATGGTGATCAGTATCAAGAAGGATGGATGGATTAGGATATGTGTGGACTATAGGGACTGAATGTTGGATGCGTCACGAGATCCATTCCTACTCCATTCAACGTGGGAAATACTAGGAGTTGTGAGGGCGTGAAATATATTCCTTCACATAAATTTTACGGGTATCATCGGAGTTAGGATTGTTTCAGAGGATTAAGAAAAGACAACATTTACTCTCGAATGGGGAAGTTTTGCCTACTGCTTGTGATGCCCTTTGGATTGAAAAATGTGCCTGCTATATTCTCGCGCATAGTTGTTCAGGAATTTAAAGATTTTATTCACAACTTCTTACAGGTCTACCTAGATGATTGGATAGTATATGGGCTTGTGAAAGATCATTGTGACAATCTGCGCTTAATGTTTGAATGATGCGAGAAATTGAGTATCTCTTTGAACATCAAAAGAGCATATTTTCTACGCCATTTGGGATCTTTGCTAGGACATATAATATGTAAGGAAGGTTTGCTGGTTGATCCGGCCAATGTTGCGGTCATTTTAGGCACAGAAGCACCTCTAGTCAAAGTGAGGTGCGTGATTTTTAGGTCATATAGGATATTATAGAAAATTCATAAAAGGGTATGCCAAAATTGCTGCACCCTTGGAAGAATTGCTAAAGGGGAAAAGGTACATTTTATTGGGGAGAACCGCAATGCACGTTTGAGATTTTAAAAGAGAAACTTAATACCACACTCATTAAGTACTTTCCCTCATGGGATAAAACATTTCATGTGCATGTGGATGCTTACTAGCATGGCCATTGGCCTTGTGTTAGCTCAACCTAGCGAAGATATTATAGATCATCCAATATGTTTTGCTAATAGGAAGTTGACTCATGCTAAACGGAATTATACAACTACGAGTGTGAAGCTTTGTCAATGATCTATGCATTGTATAAGTTTGATAGTACTTATTAGCAACACCATTTGTGTTTTATCTACAAATCACATAACATTGAAGTCTTGGTAAATAAGCCCGTCTTACGAAGTGCATATGCGAGATGGGTGCTCTTATTTCAAGAGTTGGACTTCACAGGTTGTGGTGAAGGCTAGGAAAACCAATTGACGAGACCATTTATCTAGAATCAATTCGGGAGAGGATTCATAGAAAATTGAAGAGACAATGTCGGATGCACATTTATATAGGTTACTGACGTGCGCCCACAGAATTAGAAGACATTTTGTCATTCTGAATAGGTATAGCACCGGAAGGAATGCAAGCATTATAAAAGAAGCAACTTGCTATACATGCGCCACTTTATTTATGTTAATCGGGGTGACCTCTAAAAGCTAGTGCAATGACGCCAGTATTACATCATTGTGTATTAGAGCATGAGTGTAAGGATATTATGGAATAATCTCATGGTGGTATTTCAGAGAGGCCATTATGTAGGTGATCATGCTGGAAGATCTTGCTTTTGGATTATAGTGGGAGACATTATATAAGAATTTGTAAAGAATATTGTAAGTCATGTGATCCTTATATCGATTACTAGAAAACTAGGAAAAGACATGAGATGCCTTTAGAGGCGATTATTAGTGTTGAACCATTTGAAAAATGGGCCACTTGATTTTGTAGGACCTATTTCACCGCGGACCTTGCACGTAGGACTAGGTCACATTATATCATTACTTACTTTTGAAGATTATCACATGTGGTGGGTAGAAGCAACACCTACCAAGGAATGTCACGACAACTATAACAACTAGGTTTCTATGGGAGAATGTTCTTACAAGATATGGATGTCCTTTAAGCTTGACAAGTGATAGAGGTACACACTTTTTGAATGAGATAATCAGGATCCTATTAGATGAGTTTATGGTTGCACACCATAAAACTACACCTTATCATCCTCAAGAAAATAGAACTAAGATGCCTTCAACAAGATTTTGAGCCAGACTTTGAGAAATTTTTTGATGTTAGAAGAAAGGATTGGGGTGACAAAGTGTCAGCTGCTCTTTGGGAATATAGAACAAATTACAAGAGATTGAACAAATCCACACCATTTCAGGTTGGTGTTTAGCGTGGAAGCTATTCTCCCTATAGAATTTATGTTACCTTATTTATGCATTGAGCACGCTAGAGGCCTAGTTGATGAAGCAGAGGATTTAGAAGAGCATATTGAAAAGATGATTCAACTAGATAAGCGGCGATCCATAACACGATGGCATCATAAGTAGGAAAAGGCTAGGAAGAAGGCATGGCATAACAAAAACATAAGGGATAAGAATTTTAATATTGGGAAAATGGTACTTATTTATGACTCAAAGTTCTTATGCCTTCTAGCAAGCTCAAAGTACATTGGCTAGGGCCGTATGTTATCACTTCTATACTTGAATCAAAGTGCTTTGATTAGAAGCACTTGATGGAACACGGCTACCTAATTACTTTAACTAGGAGTAGGCTAAAGCCCTACTATAAATAAGTCTTCTTGGTGTTTATAATAAGGTAGTATTGTCATTTGGTTTAGGTTTTCAATTATGTATTTCCTTAATGTATTTCTTTCATTGTCGATATACTTTGTCAATTTAGTTATTTTTTTGTGTAATAAGTGTGCTTACCCGCTGAAGCTACTTATTGTATGAAGAATGTTTATGCACAGAGGCTTGCACATACTTTTCATGTGGGGTGGTTGTAGTTATCCAAGAAAAATACTATGGGAATTGAAAGGTGAAAGGAATAAGCTGCTACTGGTGTGCTTTAAGTCAAAAGAAGATTACTTCTCAAAAGTGACCAAGGATGGAGATGAATGAAAGAATAGTATAATGTGAGGTAAGTGGAGGCCATGTTAGCTACCAGGAGAAGGTATAATGATGAGGTACTCGGGTGTAGGAGTGTGCGCTGAAGAGAATTCTATGACCAGAGGGTAGGAAGGTGCGCTAGAAGGTTATAGCTAGGCAGGAAGATGTACCGTACAGAATGAATGGATTTTGTCAATGAATGAGGGGATATTTGGTAGGTGAAGGAGTAATAAATGCATCAAAATTTGAAAATTTTATGTAAGGATGGGATGTGGATTCATTTTTACCGTTGTGACTAAGAGAATTTGAAGAAAGAGTCAAGTGCGAAGAGCTAAGTAATTGAGTTAAGGTGTGAAGGGTGTGAAACCGAGGTGTGACAACCAGTTGTGTGATAAGAAGCTTGCGTCCCCGGTGGCGAAGGGTTTGAGCAAAGTAGGGAGACAAAAAGAGTTAGGTTGCAAAGTTTCCACCTAGGGCATAATTGAATCGAGCTAGAGGTTTAATTCATAGAGTTGCGAGTTGAAGAGGAGACATTTGCGAAGGTAAAAATGGCACTCGACGAAGGCATCTACAACGATAATAAAAGGAAAGAAGAAGGTGGTCATTGAGGAAGAAGAGATGACACTTGAAAGTCATATTTTTAGAGATGCAATACCCGAAGGAGTCATCGTCGGCCAAGAATGGGATTCACCCATTAGAAAGAGAAAAGTGATTGAATATAATCATAGGACTTCAGAGAACAAGAAGGAGCTTGATTCCTTACTCACTTCTTTGGAATAAACAAGCACATGATGAAGGACATTTTAGTATATGACGATGTGGGTGAGAATCTTTTGAAGAGAATTGGGGTCTACCAATTGTATGAGATTCCATATTTTGGGAAGTATGAGCCCTTGTATCAGTGGCTCATGAGTAGGGTACATGAAGACTTCTTCTACTTTGTAGGACGTAGAGTTAGAATTTCATCTACGCTTGTCTCATCAGTTATAGGTTTGAAGGCCACAAGAGAAGACATAAAAGGTGATCTTGTAGATAAATCCATGATTGTAAAGACCAAACAGGAGTTGGGATACCTAAAGGGTCTACGTGGAATGGACATAGACAAATTAAAGAACTGTCCAGTTGTACAAGTTGCAGCACACCTTGTTACCAAGTTAAATGATTAGGAGCGGTGGTCATAGGTAAATACTATGTGGTTACATGTGGCACGTAAGATGTTAGAAGGGACAATCTACAACATTGTAGGCTATATTGCAGAGAAAATAGTCAAAGAAATGCACACGGGAGAGGGAAGATCAGCTTTGGGGATGTTCTACTATCATTGGTATTTATGGAGATTGGAGTACCAGATGGATGAAGGAGAAAGTATGGGAATACCCCATGGAGAACAAGTCCCCAGCTAAAAGATTCAATAAAATAACTATACAAGGGGGCCATGACAGATGATGTAAAGTAAAGGCGGAGAAGTGGTATGATAGGCTCCGCATGACATTTGGGGAAGAATGACACATCCCAAAGGACCTACTAGCAGTGGTAGGAAAACAAGTTCAGTTTGTTGTATATCAACATTTCTTCATCGTGCACTTCCCAATGAAATGTAGAGTCTGGAGCCCTTGGTGCAAATTTCCTATGCATTCACTGCAAGGTATTTTCAAGCATCTCATTTTATAGATTTACTGAGACATGTGCCGACCCAGTATTCATTGTGGATAAGGTAGAATGTGACTACCATACATTGAGGAAGAAGTATGTGTAACTTGATAGAAGTGCTTATACGAGAGAGGATCATTTGAAGTCTTGAATATCAAACCAATAAGTTTGGTGTAGAGATGTGGGGGCAGCATTGGTGTATCTCCAGCTGAAGCCAAAAATGGAGAATAATAAATATGTGGAAGGTGAGTTCGCACTTCCAGCACTACCAAAGGGAAAGTATACAGTGGAGAACATCCCAACACCTAAGCCCACAGAGCCAATTGAAGTGCTAGATGAGGAGGAGGAGCACAAAGATAGTGGTGGCTTGGATCATAGGGGTAGGAGGCATCCTATAAATAAGAGTGAAGTTGAGCGCGCCATTACACCACCTCAACCATAAGAGGGGGATGATGAGGAATTGAATGTAGTCCAAGAGGAGCACATGTTTAAAAGGGTATTTAGGAGAACAAGGTGCTACTCCAACCACTGTGCATAAATCACCTAGACTCTCCCCATAGAATGAGGTGACTAAGCGAGAGAAGGAGGAGGAAACTAAAGTTGAATGAGGAGGCGGAAGAGTTAGAGGAAAGCACGCCTAATTCTCCTACACTTCTAGAGGACACAGAAGAATAGGGTGATGCATCAAAGGAAAAAGAAGAGGAAGAGAAAAGACCAGAGGAGATAGCTGCAGAGGATGTTCAAGACATGGAGACACAAGTCCCAAATTTGGAGGCTAAAGTTCCTAAGTAAAAAAGTTCTAGAAGGACAAGTGGAGAGAACATTCCACCAGCCATGGGGTATGTACAGGGATGCATGAAAAATTGTGCACGCCCGCTTCAAAGCACGATAACACAAAAGGATTTATTTGGCTGGAAGTTAAATGGATGAGGATATGGAAACTATGTGCACTTTCGAAAGCAACTATCATGGTCAATACACACCCATATGGATGAGCTGACTTTGATGTGTGTGAAGAGTCATACATTTTGAGATGACTGAAGAAGGCACCTCAAGATAAACACATGGCGATAAAAAGTCTACTATCATGTCGGATGAGTAGGTCAAGAATGCACTGGTGAAATTTTTTGCTGAGGTGGCTACAAGAAATATGGACAAAGCTGCCACAATCGGGAGCATTGCGTGAAGAGTTGAAGATAAAGGACATAGAGATAGCACACATAACATAGGAGAGGGACTTCACGCAAAAGAAGAACGAGGTATTTATAAGCATCACGAGAGGAGATTGGGAACAATGTAATCAAAGCAAGGCCACACTTAGAGGCCAAGGTACCACGACATTTCCTTGATGATACACTATGTGGGAAAGCTGGTGGACTTGGTACTTGAAGATGATAATTTGCGTATGCAAATGCCGAATACTCTGAACAAGATGTCGATTGAGAGAAAGCATCTGTGATGAGAAAAATTACATCTTATGAAGAAATTTGTTGCAAGCATTATAAGAGGTATCAAAGAAAGCCAACTAGGCTTTAAATGTATACACAAATCCGAGTGCTTATCAACATCAAGACCCTCGAAGAGAACAACGAGGTCTAGAAAGCGATGAAATATGAGACATTGGGCTGCACATAAAGGTTGTCATGGTTAAATAGAAGCACAAGGCCACTGGCAATGACAAAGAACCACACAAGACTCGGCTAGAAGAGCTTGGAAAGCTAATTGTGCAGAAGATGGACCTTTTAGAAGGAAGAATGACATCAATGTACAATTTTGTGTTAGTTCTATAAAATGATAAGGGGAAATTGTGAGGGATGAGTTGGAATCCATTCTTTGTGGACATCCCCAAAAAAGCGAGCAAGCACTCACTAATGACATGTAGTGGAGGCGAAATAAAGGAGTATCTAGATTTGATACTGCAAAATGATACAAAGGAGGTTTCCTAATAACCTTATAGAAATTATTTATTTATCTACATTCTTTCATTCTTATTCTTTCCATTCTTCTATTCTTTCCTTCAATTTTTGGAGATACCCATTGTCGGGATGAAAATGAGATTAGTGTGGGGTAATGTTGATCAAAGAATACATGTCAAAGATCACACAAGGATTCTGTGCGGGATAAAAGGCCCAGAACCAAGGGCGCGAAAGGATAGGAAGGACCCACGTGAGGGAAGGAAAGTTCAAATTTTAGGACTTAACCAATTTTGAGCATGAAGACCTATTTTTAGAAGATGGCATACGAACACATCAACAATGCAGAGACGTGTGCGCCATGCATTGTCTATCTTTGGAGAAGTGGATCAAAGCATTTATGCATGGAGACAAGCTAAGAATAGAATTACCAGTTCAATTAACTGTAAGAGGACTATAGATAGCGCACTTGCATGTATGGCTATGATTGTAAATGGCGTGTGGTTATTAATAGCATGCGGTTTATTTATGGAATAGATAAGTGGTGAAGGGAAAGTCCCCACCCTATATATATATATATTATATATATGATGTTAGGTGCATAATAGATGGATGATAGAGAGCTGGATGTATGTATGTGTAACAGAGAATATACGCATATGAATGAATCATTGTATCAGTTCCATACACACATTGATATAGATTGACAATATTGTAAGGAGCTTCTGTATTTACTAATAGATGGAAGATATTGGCTGAATCTAAGTGTCATTCTATGTGTAGTTAAATAGTGCATGTTATTAATTTAATCATGATTACTGTTTAAGCTTGTTCTTTCATAGATCTGAGGGTAGCATGCATTATAGAATGATGGATTAGTTATGAATCTATATGTTTCTTCCTTCATCATGTTAACATCTTATTATAACAACCCTAAAGAGGGACCTGGTACCTTTGCGCGCTTTGGGTGAGCACTTAGTCTAGGCTGAGTGATGTGCCAGCGTGACTAGGGTGTTATCTGGTAAATTCTAGGCTGCATAAACTAGAAACACCTAATTGACTTAGGTTGATTGAGTATGTCTATATACCCTTAGTCATCATGAATGGGTTCCTATACTAAATCATGTTGCTAACTAGATCTAGGGTCAAACCTTGAACAAGTGAATTGACAAAAGTCAGTAAAGACCATTCTAGATAACAAATGAGTGGGGTGAAGGACATATTCCATTGGATGAGTATGTCGTCTAGGAATAGTAACATGTACAATATGTTGGAAATCTTTGGCCAAAGTATTGCAAGTTGCTTTGGTTGCATTGTCTTATGTCACCTAGTTTAAGAAATGAGATTTTAGATGAATATTGGTAACAAAAATTTAGATAGGTTTCTTAAACAGAACACTCAATACCCAAAACAGGGTAAGAGAACTAGGTATACTTAGTATACACGTAGTATTCAATACTTTAAGTTAACATGAGAGATTGGTTAGAAACCGAGTCATGAAATGAGAGATTGGTAGTTCTCTGAGTCATTTATAGCTGCATATGGTTATCTATTATGAGATTGATTGGCATGGAATGTGTGTTCTAAATTATGATTATTTAGAACAGAGAACATTATGTGTATAAAAATTTCCCTTGTTTCTAAAGTCTTAAAAGGAATAGCTGAACTCTTGTTTTAAAAGTCTTCATGAAACCTTCAAAAATTAGATAAAAATGGATGTTTCCAAAATTTAGAGGATTTTCATAGCTTTCTGATTCCTATTTTTTTCCCTCTTAACTCCTTACAGAGCTCTCACAATCATCCGAAGAAGTATGGTTTCACCATTAGAGTGTTTGTTCCATGCACCTCGAAAACCCGTTATTGAGTAGATTGTATTTGAATGATAATACATTTCCTAAATCTTCCTAAATTACCTCCAAAACTTCAAATATTATTTGAAATCACCTCCAAATTCTTAATAGTTTTCCTTAACTCTACCGGAGGGTTTTTGATTAGCTCTAGAATGGCCAAAATAACTAGCATGAAAATTGAAAAATTTGAAGCATGAAAACTAAGCCCTTAGTTGAAAATTAAGCTTCTCAATCACTATGCATCCTTCCTCTGTAGCCATCTTTCCCTCGAGTTCAACCTTTACCCCATCCTAGAGGAAAGTCATAAGAATATGATTCGGTATGTTTTGTAGACACAAAATCATACACCAGGCTACATTTCTAGGTCCTAATCTCATACCACTATTCATATGATTCCTATGTGAGAAAACGAGTAATTGAATACTATATTTTGGCCTCTTTCTTGTCTCTCTGGTCTTACACATCCTACATCCTAAGAGATATTTTAATTTTGTTTATCTTTATTGACTCTAGACACTTTAGGGCCTAGCTAGGACACCAACGCTTAGGCACCCTTATCCCCTTTGGGTGCCTCCAACCTCTTTATATCTTACTCGCCTCTTTTAGGTCTCTTTTAGATTTTAGAATCTTGTTTTCTTATGGGTTGACCTTTTAGCTGTCAATTACAAAATTCAAACAAGGGAATCATATAAATACAAAGCTATGTGATCATAATAAAGGACCAAGCTCTAAGCATCTATTATCATCACCTAAGGTTGCATCCAAAGGCATTCTAAGAGCATCAAAGCATCCATCTAGCTATCATTCAAGGGACAAGGGAATGCATTTTTTTGCATACACTTCATAGGAGGGAAGTTCATTTTGACATCCACACATCTATCTACATTGCTACATCTAGCTATTTCTCACTATCAAGTGCATCTTACATAAGAGCTTCCTAGGGCATGATTCTACACATACACACACTGACGAACTAAATGGAGTCTCGAGATGTAGTGCAACATGAAGTCGTAAGTTAAATCTATTGGGTGACTATCCGGGTCAGTCTGACTCCCCATTTATATATTTTTCTTTTTAGGATTTGATGTGTTTTAGGGTTTTATAGGAGATCATTTGTTTTGCAAGTTACAAGTGAATTCCTGTAAACATAGTGCGACATACATGTGACCAACAACCTGGAGGGTTAAAACACTTTGGTGCGACATAAGAAGAATCATTCTCTAAGGTTCTACATAGTCACATGTGCCTACCAAAGGTCTCTAATGCCTAGGTTCCCTTAATCTATTCCATCCACCTTGGTCCAACTTATTCTCACGGTTCAACAATTTTTCGAGTGTCATTGTGATAGTTCCCTCCCTCCTGTTTATCGGTTTTCTAGTCCAACATACTTGAGGATTTATTGCAAAATCATTTAAGTCTCTTATTCCATCTCTTGCACTTAGGGATTCAATTTCCTTTTCTTATTACTTGTCTTAGGTTTTTACTTTAGTGTTTTATTTATCACATGTGACTCTAAAATATCTAAGGGTTTAGGACAATTCCATATTTTTAAAAATCATTTGGTGAACCCGTATAATTCGAACACTCTTGGATCCTCATTTTCTTCGCTCGTGAATCATAAGGTCTCTCCAATCTCCTTGCTTCAATTTCTTCAAATGTACCCATCTTGTAAATATGATCTCCACAAAATCCTAGACACTATGTATCTCTCTATCAACATGCAACCTTCACACGTCAGTGCCATCTTTGATTGTCTCTTCAACGACTCTACTAGTTCTAATGCCAATCAATCAATATGTAAGTCTATTTAAAATTTACATTCTTTATTTCAAGATAAATTTAAGGCTATGGAATCCATATGATTACATCTCTTCAATATGAAATACAACATCTTAAGGATGCTTCTCAGGGCTCATGCTAGTTCTTCTTCTTATCCTCATTTTATGTCTTTTACATATGCTCATATCAGTGAACTTCAAGTATTACCATTATTGAAACCTCTCAATTTTGATCTCAATACTAAGAAAAAAGATATTCCACAGCTTCTCACTCATCAATTGATCAACATTCCATCTACTCATTGATATTCTTCTTATTAGTGGTCAAATATCAAGGTCCCCCATATTGCAATTACCATCCAATCAATGGACATAATGTTAATGATTGTTATGTTTTACAATGAAGAATCAAAACCTTTGATTGTCGAGTTTTATCTCATTTGTTGCACAACATTATAATATGTGCCTATCTCCAATTGCTAAATCTTAGTGGATTCCTAAATCTCGATTCATCTATGTTTAATGAGTATCATGCCATTGTTACTAATGTTCCTTCTACAGAAAGTCAAGAGTCACATAAGAAACTTCCTCTCAACATCATTCCATCCTATTATCCTCTCGATTCTTATACAATGTTATTAACTCGACATAATCTATCATCATTCAAGATTCCTCCCCATCCTACTCCACTTCTGTTCTGATTCATTTTGCCAAAGAAGCCACTCCTTTTACTTGATGGCTAGGACACATTTCAAACACCGCCACCCTCGCATGGTCATACTATTTCTTTTTCTACCTTTTTTTTGGCCCTCTATCTTATCATGACATAGAAAACACTCTCCCACAATGGCATGGTATCTATCATGTCATCACATAGATCTCCACCATTGGCACACTTCTCCCTTTTTCTAGTACTATCAATTGTTTGTAGCATCTCCTATCACACTTAATGCTAAGTGATTCATGATTCATATTTCTTAAGCACTTTCAAATCACTTGATACACTTGTATCTTCATTACCCTATGACGCAATCTTGTGCTAAGGTTCACACTTGATTGTTGAGGGTATACTACATCCATTAACCTCACACTACATGTTTCACACTCGTGCTTCATGATAAAACTTTCTAGCATTATATTATCACACATCACACTACCCTATGACGCACTCTAGTTCCATGGTTCATACTTGATTTATGAGGGTATTTATATGAAATGAACCTCACCACATTCACTCTCTTTATGTTTCATTGATCATATCTTTCTAGCACACAATTCAAACCATTTCCTAATGACGCACTCTTATTCTATGGTTCATTCTTAATTCTTGAATGAACATTTATAAATGAACCTCAAATCATACTCGTACACATTTTCTTGGGGGCATGCCTCTCCTATCACTCTCTCATTCACAACATACTGCATACCTTGGTTGCATCTACTTTTTCTTGGTTATACTTGTTACATGTACACTTTGTTTCAGATGTTAAAAAAATATTTTGTATGTCATTATTTTTTCTATACATATATGCGTGTTCACTTGTTATCTAGTTATGAATATATTATTTACACAAATATTTACACATAGCGTGAATGCTTGATGTTGTACCTCTTACTAGTCCCATCGAGGCTCTTGGGGGCATCTACTTTCGTACACACTACAAGTGCTATTGTTTTGTTATTTATTATATCATATTATTACTAGCACACTACTATCTCGGACCATTCATGCTTTGAAATATTTTTTAATCTTTCTAACATGATAACGGTGCTTCATGTGCAACATTTTCTTTACGGGAAATATTTTCTACCATGGTTATTTGATAATTTTCTTTCTATTTTTTCCATTATATGCCATTGTTTGCGGGCTTTGCCCTATGTATTGCTTGTTCATTACATGTATAAATTTTGTTGCTTCAACCCCGATTGTCTTGTGACATTGTGGCTAATGTCCCATGTTTGAAACCTTATTTTCGTGCTCTACATTGTCTACTTTCTTGATAGAATACACATTGTCCTCTATATGCATACTTGTCTTGTTTGCACTGACACTTGTTTTCAACCACTTTTTTTTACGTGTGCCTTGGTTTTTGTAGACACCCTAATTTCACATCTGTCTTAAATCAATTAATTCCCCTACCTCATTTCCCACAAAAATACACTTCAAATTAATCAAATATAAATTGATTAATTATCCCTTTCAAACCTAAAAATAACCTAATCTTTACCACATGTCATTATTCTCCATGTTTTTCCACTATTGAATTAAAAATTCAAATTAAATCTTCACCCACTCTTCATGGTCCCCACTCACCTAAATCCTCCACTTATGAATTAAAAATTCAATTCAAATCCTCACCCACTCTTTTTGGTCCCCACTCACCTAATCATGCCCACATTTTCAAACTGTGATTACTTAAAACCCTAAGTTAATCCAATTCCCAGGCTATAAATACAGCCTTACCCCCCTCTAAAGTACACAAAGAATAAGATACGATATCATGTCTGAATTCTTGCATCCTTTAAGAAATGAGCATCCTTACCACCTCGTCTTAATGCCCAAATAACCTCATCTTGAAGCATCCAAAATCCATAATCCCTTTGTCCATTGGTGCAAAGTAAGTTGATCTTGTTGTAGAGAAGGCCTTGCTCTGGTTCGAGGAAAGCATCTACATTTCACGAAATTAGGGCTCATCCATGTTTCACTTCCCATTCTAAGGTTTGCTAAGGAATCACGAAGGAGGAGGTATCTAGCTAGTTTCTTTACTTTCTTTATTATTAATGTATTTTCCTAGCTCACATTTTTACCAAACACATTCCCTCCCCCTGCAAGATATCGGTTTCAACATAGTTTTTGGTCCTCTCCTTTAGGAAGATCTATTCTAAATTATTCATGTTGCACCCTAACCTAAGTTTGTATACTTTACAAGTGTGGGGTTTTGAAATAACCTAAGGTAATAAGGGACCTATCTATGACCTATTACCTAATACTAAACTACTATGGGACATGACTTAATCTATGATGGCATGATTTCTATGGAAACTTTGAAAGACCTAAGGTAAATACTTTTTATCTAACCTAAGGTCAGATCCTAAACTAATGTCTATCTAACCTAAACTAATGTTAAGATGAAAGGGGACCTAAGGGGTCGCATGGCAATTGGGAGGCGGTGGCGATGGTTTCTATGGCATTTAAGTGATTTGATTTTTGAATTTATGGGACATGGTAGTGCCGGTTTGGTGAAGGCATAAAATGGAGGGAATGCCTAGTGGCATCATCACTAAAGTTTAAAAGATGCATGCATTGGTTGAAATTGAGCTCACCAATTTTAGATGGCAGTGGTGTGGAGATTTAGGTGGGAGAGTTGAATGCAAGTGCATTAATGAGCATTGGTTTTGGCGAACAAACCACCTTGGAAGCCATGCAAGTGGATTTTGGGAGGTTGTTTGGTCATTCGCTCATGGCAATTTTTCTCTGCATGGGGATTCTTGGTTCTTCAAACCAGCAATTATATTTTCAATCTTTTGCTATTTTTGGCACCTCTAGACTATTTTTGATCCAATGGAGGTATAAGAAGCATGTGAAGAAGAAGTTGTGGGTTGTTGAATTCGTTTGGAAAAGAAAGAACTATGGAAGCTCAATCGAAACCTTTAGTGAATAAACGAAGCACTATCAGACATGATAGGCTCTATCCATTAAGTTGTTTTGCCTTTTACAAAATGTCTTCATAAAAACAACTTTACTCTTGAGAAACAAATGGGGTTGTTATTTCGTGATGGTTATCTTGCTTTCTTGTTTGAAATTTCTCTATATTTTCGACAATGATCCTTTGTTTGATAATATGGAATGAGGGTTGTCCTCTGTTGAATATAATAGTAAATCATGTTTTTCTTTTTGTTGAGAATGGAATAATGTCAAACTTGTGTAGATATTGCTTTATGAGAAAAATGGATTGTGGTATTACATAGTTTGCTTTTGGATTCTTTTCGGTTTATCTTCCTCTATTGGAAAGAGATAAGAAAGTTATTATCCATAGTTATATTTTTGGTGGTTACTTTGAATCTCTTTCTTCTGTTGAACTGTGTTGTAATGGCTGCTTGGGTTCTTTGTTTGTGGATTCAAACTTGGTTGGAAATGACAGGGTATGAAATACTTCTTCTGTCCTTTACAGATTAAAACTTTTGTTTTGAATCTAGCCCTCTTGTAGAGACTGTGTGGAAATGGTTACTAGAATGCGAATATTTGTGGTTTCATTTTTATTGAATATAAAATTAAACGAGTTCTTCATCCTGAACTTTATTCGTTTTTGGGTTTTTAGATCCTTGGAAGAATGAATTAAACTTGGGAAATAGATGTTTTGTTTTATGGGTTGATATTTCGAGCATTGGATTCTTTCAGGGTCACACATGTTTACTCTTGTATGAGATTACATGATGTCGACCTCGCTGTCTTTCTTACTATAAAATAGTAGTAGGTTAGATAATGACTCTCCTGTTTTGATCTAGGTAAACCTTTTGAATTATCTTGTTGAGGGTAAGTTTTTAAGCCCTTACTATCGGGTATTTGGTGAAAGAATTCACCGGTGTTTATTCGTCTTTGGTGATGACATATTTTGTTAAGGGAATTGGTTGGTTCAACTTGAAGGGTTTTCTGATTCCTTACCTTCTTCTTAATATATATATACTCAAGGGATATCTTTAGTACCTTACGTCTGCTTTTGTTATGCTAACAATGCTTTGATGAGTGTGAAAGTATTGGTGAAACAAGGACTAGTGCAGTCAAGACTATTTTGAGGAGTCGACTGAGATATACTTGAACTTCCTATCACTTTATTTGCTTGAGACCGACTTGTTCACCCGTAGTCGACACCGTGTTTTTCATTAAGTATCTGTTATGAAAGGATCAGGTTGGAATTATCTCTTCACTCACCTAATTAGTGTTCTTTTATCCCCGTTTTAAGGGAGTTTATGCTATCTCGCTTTCTATATTGAATAAGTTGTCGGAAGTGAAGGTGAAGTTATGGTTATATAAACTAAACTATTTATGACTGAGTGAAATTAAATGTTCAGTGGTGGTTATACTTTGAGTATTATTGTTATTCAAATTCTTTCAAAAACATCTATTTCTTGATGTAGATTTACACGCTATTACTAGTCTAGTTTTACGACCGAGAGATCTTCTTCATCGAAATCTGATCGATTTTTATAGTCACATATATCTGTCCCAAAGAACTTGGGTTCCTTTAATCTCTATGTTTTTCAATATTTCTTGATCTTTCGAATGGATCTGTTTTAGTCTCTTATTCAACTATGTAGTTCCGTGCTTGGAGAGGAAAAATGGGGTCTTCTTCCTTGATTGTTGTAACTACTCTCTCTCTTATATCTTGAGTTAAGGTTTCTTCTCTATGTTCTTTGAAAACTATAGAAGATTGTATGTTGTCCTCTCTTCTTTGGGTTGGGAATTGTAACACAGAACTCCTCGATTTGGAGAGAAGTAAGAGAATTGTTCTTCTCTTAGTTTTTCCTTCCCCCTTATGTGTTACTCTTGTTTATAGATTGGATTGGTTAAGTTTGTAATATTTTTCTGGATTGCAACTGAGTAGTTGTAGATACTTCTTACTTATTCACCTTAACCTTGTATTGAATGGAATCAATATTTGTATTGTGTGATTAATTTGTAATGTAATTAAACGAATGAATACTTCCTATTTATAATTATTGTGACCTAACTTAAGACTTAGGCTATATCTTGAACTCTAAATTTGGATGTAGCATTTGAAATAGGAATCTCTTATTTTTATGTTGTTGTTGATTTATCCTAAAACCTTTCGGAAGATGGAATTAGCTTGGATTTCAATGTTTTCGGATGGAATTTTTCAATACTTGAGTTGATGGTTCTTGCTTCTTAAAAGTAACTCTACTTTTGGAAAATATTGGAGTTAGTGTCTTAATTTGTAATTCAGATTGAATGAAGTAAGAAATAAATAGTAAGTACCTTTATTAGAAGGAGATAAGTAATTAGGATGAAATATTACTTATCGATATAATCTTTGAAGAGTGATAATTATATCACGATCATTTATAAATGTTAATTTTGATTGATAATGTTCTTCTTTTATGATTGTTATTTCTTATGATTTATATATCTGTTTGGCTTTACTATTTCATAAAAGCAAAGTTTGTTTTATGAAATAGTTAGTTGAGGGCACATCATTTTAATGCTTAGTGCTTATCATGCTCAATTCAATGAATTGACCCATGCTAGAAATTTTTGCAGATGGACTTCGTAAGTGATAAAGGAAGGAATTAAATTTTATAATTTATTGGATTACCTTAAGTCTATACTTTTATGAAGAAATTTGATTCATTATTGAAATGTATTAAAAGAAGAAAAGTTGTATTCTTTATTGATCTTGATGTTGTTTGACATGAAATATGCCTGAAATGAATGGTCTTGTAAAATGTGTATTTCAGAATGATGAATTGATAAAGGTTAAGAGTTACTCACACTTGTTGTGCCTTTCTCCTTGTGCATTGTTTGGAAGAAAGTTGTATTCTTATCTTCATTTGTTCTCATTCTTATCTCGAATGGTCCTTATTTTAGTTGGAATTAAATGAATTGGATGGAAGGGGTTTAGTTACAATATTCCTTACTGAAATGTAACTTATTAAGTTGGTATGCATAGTTAATCTTTCATCTAAGTCTCTTTGGATTAGTAAAAATATGTTAATGAAATTACAACTTAACTAAGATGACTTGTGTAATGAAAAAGGATATTACAAAACTTGACTCCTAATAAGAAAAAGGAAGGTTCACTTCCTCTGGAGAAATACCTTGATAGGTATAACTTTTTTTTTATGGTATATATGAATATTTATCAATTAGACTTCATCTCTATGAAGTCTATTATAATAGAACCTGTTTTGGATCTTAAATAGGCTATGAATGGTTGAGTTATACTAAGTAAATCTTATGAAGGATGTTGTTTCTGTTTCGATTAACTGAACTTTAAATTTTTTTTTAATGAACCTAAAGCAATCATAGGTTTATGTAGTACATTAACAACTCAATTAGGAATGATAATCTTAAGACCTAAAGTAATTCAGGGTTCAACAGAGTAGCTGTAACTAAACCTTAATTAAGAAGCATAAGTGGGTAATAAATTCTCATTTTGGGGTATGTACATTGAGATGGATAATTACTTGTTGGATGTTGGAAAATGACAACTATAGAATCATACCTTCGTGAAGACTTGAGTCTTCACAAGGATACAATGTTGCAGTTGACATGTTGCAACACCCTTCAATATTGGGTCATCTAGGTCTACATAAACTTGGACTTGATCTTAGTTTCACTCTAGGTCGATTAGAATTATGAATTAGTACAGGGAGTGACTCTCGATGACTTAGGGTAACTAGACACATCCAATCGACTTAGGTTGATTGAGTATGTCTATGTACCCTTAGTCATCGCGAATGGTTCCCTATCCTAATTTATGTTGCTAACCTGGGTTAGGGTCAAACCTTGAACAAGTGAACTGACAGAAGTTAGTGAAGACCATTCTAGATAACAAATGAGTGGGGTGAAGGACGTATTCCATTAGACGAGTATGCTTTATCTAGGAATAGTAACATGAACAATATGTTAGAAATCTTTGTCCAAAGTATCGCAAGTTGCTGGTTGCATTGTTCTATGTCATCTAGTTTAAGAAATGGGATTTCAGATGAATATTGGTAATAAACATTCAGATAGGTTTCTTAAACAGAATAGTCAATACCCATAATAGGGTAAGAGAACCAAGTATACTTAGTATACACTTAGTATTCAATACTTTAAGTTAACATGAGAGATCGGATAGAAATCGAGTCATGAAATGAGAGATTAGTAGTTCACCGAGTCATTTACAATTGCATATGGTTATCTATTTTGAGATTGATTGGCATGGAATGTGTGTTCTAAATTATGATTATTTAGAATAGAGAACATTATGTATTCAATTTTTTTCCCTTGTTTCTAAAGTCTTAAAATGGGAATGTTATATCTTGGTATCAAAGCTGAAGGTTGCAGCTCTTGGACCTATTATGTCCATAATATGATAAAACTTAATTTTTCTTGTTAACAAAAAATGGTTATAACAAGAGGAAATGCTGAAACAACCCACCACCTAGTGGAGAAGCGTAAACTACCCAAAAATGTGATGAGATCCTTACTACCCCTGTTGGACACAATAGATTGTTTGGCTATACTTGAACAAAAAGTAATGGGTAATGAGGAGGAGGAAGAAGAAGTCATTAATAACAATTAACCACCTCTTGCAGACAACACTAATGTTTGAAATTTAGATGTTGATAACAATAAAATAAACATACCCGATCAAAAAGAAAATAAAAAGGCAAGGCCGATAAATTTGAACTCACTAATGATATAAAAATGATAAGTCCACCTAAGTTTGATGGCACCACATTAGGAGATGGAGCCGAGAATTGGCTCAATGAAATGTTAGGTTATGGAGCCTGTTTTCATGTGTGAAAGTGTTGAAGACTGTACACTAAGAGTACTATACACTTTTCATGTATCCTCGCCGGGGTTCAGGAAATTTTTTTAGGCGTAAAATTTTTTGGCCTCGAAAAATGCACCCGACATATCGGGAAACGTTCTTTTCTCATATGGGCGAGTTTTTTGACCCATAGGTTTATGGGACGATTTTGCCCATGGTTTTGATACCCATGGTTTTGTAAAATTGCTTAAGCATTTGTCTATTTATATGGTCTTATGCATATGATAGATGAATAAGCGAGATATATTGCGAGATGTGTTTTAAATTCGGCTATGAATTCTCAGAGTTTGTTGAGCATAGCTCCAAACGGATCTGGGTATTGTATTGAGAGAGCGGTGGCTTGTAATAAAATTTGAGCAAGTGATTCTTGGTGGACGTAGCCCAAATTGGGTGAACCACGTTAAATACTGTCTCTTTGTGTTGTGTTATTTTATTCTGTAATTTTATTTGAGATCTGTAATAATTTCTGCATATTAGTTTCTACTATTGCGATTATGTGAGGGATTATTCCACATATTTTATCCCTTATTTCCTAACATGAAATGGAGAAGTACTTTTCAATAAGGAACTTCTCGGAGGAAAAAAGGCAATATGGGGAGCATATCAACTTTCCCATGAAGCATCTTCATGGTGGGACAATCAAGAAGGATGAGTTAAAAATTGATGAAATAAATATTATTTGGGATCAATTTAAAAGTTATTTTAGGTAACGATGGATGCCACAAATTTACTATGATTGGAAAATGACTGAATTTCAGAACTTATCTCAAGGAAAATTAACTGTAACTGAGTACTATGAAATGTTTACCAAACTCCTTAAGTATGTACCTCAATATCAAACTGACGAGAAGTTCAGGATACAGAAATTTATCATGGGATTAAATCCCATTATAGGAGGAGAGGTGGATGTTCACAACCCAACCACTATGGAAGGGGTTGTTGAAAAATCCATAAGGTAGGAACATAAATTAAAAGCAATTTCTGCTCATAAGGAGGAATTTAGAAAGAAAGTTCCAAACTCTTCATCATCTCTTGCACCTAAGAAGGGACCATGGAAGAAGTTTGGTATGAAAAATAAGTTTGTAATAGATAATAACAAGAAAACAACATAAAACAAAAATGCTGCTAATGCATGAAATAATTTTGTCAAAAACAATAATAACGGATAGAAGTCCTATGGAGGTCAGAATGATAAATTTAAGGCTAGAAATAAATTTGAGCCTAAAAAGGGACTGTAGGAGGCTGTTACAATTATGGCAAGGATCATTACACAAATCAATGTCCTTTGAAAAAGGATGACTGTAATCAACAACACAAGATACACGCTACTGATAGCCGTGAAAATAGGCTAAAAAGTAAATCATACCCATAGAGGTTTCGAGTAAGTTATTTGGCATACCTGTAACTATTCTTTTCGATAATGGAGCTACTGAATGTTTTATTTCTAGTAAATTAGCATCAAAATTAAAAATAAAAGCTGGAAAAATGGATAAATCATAGGTTGTACATTATAGAATAATGTTATTCATACGATTAGTATGTGTCTAATTGGGGCGATCCTTGACTTGCCTAGTATTTCCACAGAAGTAGATCTTTATGTTGCTCCTTTGGGGTCTTATGATGTAATCATAGGTGTTAATTAGCTAGTTGAGCATAAAGCAAAAGTTGACTATTTTGAAAAACATATTAGTTGTTTAGATGACGTGCATAAAACAACAGACATTTAGGGTGTAAAATGTGAAATTTCAATTAGGAAATTGTCAGCTATGCAACTTAAAAAGGCCAAAAATAAGGGTTGTACCTTATATGCAATAAAAATTTCTGAATCTACTGAGGAAAGCAATGATTTCTTAGAATGATATCCACTGTTACGAAACTTTAGTGATGTGTTTCCGGAAGAATTACCAGGTCTTCCACCCAAAAGGAATTTGACTTCACAATTGAAATCAAACCTAGAACTCGAGCCTATTTATAAGGAACCTTATAGGATGAATACTATTGAATTAGTAGAGATTAAGGAATAGTTGCAAGAACTTTTGTCAAAAGGTTTGATTAGACCAAGTGTCTCACCTTGGGGAGCACCGGTAATCTTTGTGAAAAGAAAGATGGAACACTTAGATTGTGTATCGATTATAGAATGTTAAACAAGGAAATGATTAAGAACAAATATCCACTTCCTAGAATTGATGATCTATTTGATCAGATGCGTGGTGCATTGGTATATTCTAAAATAGATCTTTAATCTGGATATCATCAATTATAAATTAAGGATGAAGAAATTCATAAAACAACTTTTAGAACAAGGTATGGACATTATGAATTCACAATTTTACCATTTGGATTAACAAATGCACCTACAACTTTTATGAATTTAATGAATAATATTTTTCAAGAATACTTGGACAAATTTGTGCTTGTATTCTTGGACGATATTCTCATATACTCTAAAAGTATTGAAGAACACCATGAGCATTTAAAGATAGTTTTGGAAATCTTGAGGAAGAGATGATTGTTTGGTAAGTTGTCTAAATGTTCTTTCTATGACACGGAAGTGCACTATTTGGGTCATGTTATAAGCAAGAATGGAATAGCTGTAGATCCCTCTAAGATTGTAGCTATAACTGAGTGGCCTACACCAAAGAATGTACATGAAGTTAGAAGCTTCATGGGTCTTGTTGGTTACTATAGGAAGTTTGTTAAATATTTCTCCAAAGTTGTTGCACCAATAACTTCATTATAGAAAAAGGATAAGAAATTTGTGTGGAATGAGAAATGTGAATATGCATTTAAAAATTTGAAGGATCAATTAACTTCAACACCTATTTTGGTTGTACCTAACCCTAATGGAGACTTTACTGTTGTAACGGATGCATCCAGGGAAGGTCTTGGAGGTATTTTGTTACAAAAGGATCATGTCATAGCTTACAAAAGTAGAAAACTCAAGTTACATGAGCTGAATTATGCTCCACATGATCTAGAGCTTGCTGCCATTGTTCATGCACTTCAAGTTTGGAGGCATTATTTGCTTGGTAAACCTTTTGAACTAAAAACTGATCATCTTGGGTTGAAGTATATTTTTACTCAGCCAAATCTAAATGCAAGACAATGAAGATGGTTAGAATTTTTATCTCAATATGATTTTGACATAAGTTACATTAAAGGCAAGGAAAATAGAGTAGCAGATGCTCTAAGTCATAGGAAGCACATTTATGCTCTTATAACATTGAGAACTCAGTTTAAGGATGAGATACAAATTGTTATGGAATCTAGTTCTTATTTTCAGCAAGTAAAAACACACTTGCTGCAAATCCAAATGATGAGAAATATAAAGGTTTTCACTTTGATAATGAAGGAATTTCATGATTTGAAAACAAGGTATACATAGCTTTTCTAAATGATTTACGAAATAAATTATTGGATGAATTTCACAATTTACCTTTTCTAGACATCCTGGTATTACAAAGATGCTTACTGATATAAAACAACAATATTTATAGAAAGGGATGAAAAATGATGTGATTGAGTTTATGACACATTGTTTAGAATGTCAATCTGTTAAAGCTGAGCATTTGCATCCATCTGGTTTATTGTATCCTCACAACATACCACAGTACAAATGGCAAGTGATAAGCATGGATTTTGTACAAGGGTTACCTATGTCAAGAAATAAACATGATGTTATTTTAGTTGTTGTTGATAAACTAACAAAGGTAGCACATTTTATTGCTGGTAATCTTAAGGATGATTCACTTATTTTAGCAAAAAGGTTTGTACATGAGATTTTCAGATTACATGGAGTACTTGAATTGATCATATTTGATAGAGATCCAAGAATGAATTCAAGATTTTGGCAAACACTTAATGCAGCTCTAGGAACTAAGCTGAATTTCAGTTCTGCATATCATCCGAGAAATGGATGGACAAACTAAAAGAGTGAATCAAGTTTTAGAGGATATGTTACGAATGTATTGCATGGATCAACAATATAAATGGGAAGAGTATCTTCCATTAGTTGAGTTTTCATACAATAACACATATCATGCCTCTCTGAAGATGGAACCTTTCAAAGAATTATACGGAATGAAATGTAGAACTCCTATTAGTTGGGAAAACATTGAGGATAGAGAGGTAAATGGACTTGAAATCCTTACGGAAAGAGAACAAGTTAAAATGACTTGTGAATGCTTAAAAGAAGTAACAGATAGGAAAAAGAGTTATACTGAGTTGAAGTAGGTTGATAGGAAATTTTTACTTGGTGAGAAGGTCTTTCTTCGAGTTAAACTAAAAAGAGTTCTATAACTTTTGGCAAGGTTGCCAAGTTATCACCTCATTATGTGGGACCTTTTGAAATTGTTGAAGTAATAAACCCTATAGCTTATCGTTTAGCATTACCTCCTACTTTATCATGAATGCATGATGTTTTCCATATTTATTTTCTTAAGAAATACATTTTAGATTTATCACGTGTTAAATTAGAATTCCTTGCAGGTCCAAGACCTAGGAATAATCGTGGTTAAACCCATACGAGTGCTAGAAACTTGCCAGTTGCACTTAAGAAATCATGAAATAAGTCAATGTAAGGTCCAATGGGATTAGTTTAATGAGGAAAGTGCAACCTGGGAAAATATGGAAGATATGAAAATTGCTTTTCCATATTTGTTTGAACAGAATTGATTTTGTTGATGATAAAGTTTTGAGATTTTATTCGTAAATATGTCCAGTTTTGGGCAGACATTACATTATTTAAAATGGATAGCTACGTTAATGCTGATTATGGAATTTTAAAATCTAGTTTTGCTTTGAACATATGGAAGGAAAGATAATAATTTGATTGTCCTTGATGCAAATTGCTTAACTAAGTTAATCATTGGGACGATGATTCTTTTTAGGAGGGAAGTATGTAACATCTTTGAAAAACTGTTAACTTTTTCCTCTTTACATTACAAATGTTGACATGTGATTTTTCCTAAGAAGGTGTATTCTTTTGACTATTGAAAATCATGTTTGCAATGGATAAATTATTTCTATTCTTGGATTCATTTTGTTGTGATGTTGTTGCTTGCAAGGAATCCATTCTTCTTGAGTTCGGTAAGGTTGTAAACTGGTGATGTTGTTTGCAAATTTATCTTTCTATAACAAAAAACCTTGGATCAATTCCATTGATCCAAGGTATGCTTCAATTCTTCTTACCTGATCTGTATGAAAAAATGACATTCGAAATTGAAGGTAATAAGGGATTGAGTCCTTGTATGTATACAAATTTATTGATCCTTCTTTGAAGTCCTTGCTTTGCATTTTGCTGTAAATTGTGAACTCAGATCTTCTTGTTAATTTCTTAAGGGCGTTGAATGACGTAAGGAGGGTAAGGACCTACTACAGACTATTAAGGTAAAACCTTAGTCCTAGATCTTTAAGATCTATCCTAACTGGATTCTAACATAAGGTAAACTAGACCTACCTTAGATCTATTCTAAATTATTCATGTTGCACCCTAACCTAATTTTGTATACTTTACAGGTGTGGGGTTTTGAAATGACCTAAAATACTAAGGGACATATCTATGACCTATGACCTAATACTAAACTACTATGGGACATGACTTAATCTATGATGGCATGTTTTCTATGGAAATTTTGAAAGACCTAAGGTAAATAATTTTTATCTAACCTAAGGTCGGATCCTAAACTAATGTTTATCTAACCTAAACTAATGTTAAGATGAAAGGGGACCTAAGGGGTTGCATGGAAATTGGAAGGTGGTGGTGATGGTTTCTATGGAATTTAAGTGATTTGATTTTGAATTTATGGGACATGGTACTACCAGTTTTGGCGGAGGCATGAAAATTGAGGGAATGCCTAGTTGGCATCATCACTAAAGTTAAAAGATGCATGCATTTTTGAAATTGGACTCACCAACTTTAGATGGTAGTGGCGTGGAGATTTAAGAGGGAGATTTAAATGCAATTGCATTAATGAGAATTGGTTATGGCAAACAAACCACCTTGGAAGCCATGCAAGTGGATTTTTGGGAGGTTGTTTGGTCATTCACTCATGGCGATTTTTTCTCTGCATGGGGATTCTTGGTTCTTTGAACCAGCAGTTCTGTTTTCAATCTTTTGCTATTTTTGGCACCTCTGGACTATTTTCGATCCAATGGAGGTATAAGAAGCATGTGAAGAAGAAGTTGTGGGTTGTTGACTTTGTTTGGAAAAGAAAGAACTGTGGAAGCTCGATGGAAACCTTCAAATAATCAACAGAAGCACTATCAGGCATGATAGGCTCTATCCATTAAGTTGTTTTACCTTTTACAAAATGTCTTCATAAAAACAACTTTTCTCTTGAGAAAAAAATGGGTTTGTTATTTCTTTGATGGTTATATTGCTCTCTTGCTTGAAATTTCTCTCGTATTTTCCTAACAATGAGCCTTTGTTTGCTAATATGGAATGAGGGTTGGACTCTGTTAAATAAAATAGTAAATTATGTTTTTTTTTTTAGAATGGAATAATGTCAAACTTATGTAGATCTTGCTTTATGAGAAAAACAGATTGTGGTATTACATAGTTTGCTTTTGGATTCATTTTGGTTTATCTTCCTCTATTGGAAAGAGATAAGAAAGTTATTATCCATAGTTATATTTTTGGGTTGCTTCGAATCTCTTTCTTCTTCCGAATCGCTTGTGTTGTAATGGATTCTTGGGTTTTTTTGTGGATTCAAACTTGGTTGCAAAATGACAGGATATGAAATATTTCTTTTGTCCTTTGATTAAAACTTGTTGTTTTGAATCTGGCCCTCCTGTAGAGACTGTGTGGAAATGGTTACTAGAATGTGAAGATTTGTGGTTTCATTTATATTGAATATAGCATTAAATGAGTTCTTCAGTCTCTAATTTTTTTTTCATTTTTGGGTTTTTAGATCCTTGGAAGACTGACTTACCTTTGGGAAATAGATGTTCTATTTTATGGGTTGATATTTAAAGCATTGGATTCTTTCGGGGTCACACATGTTTTTTCTTGTATGAGATTTTATGATGTTGACCTCACATATCTTTCTTACTATAAAATAGTATCAATTTAGATAATGAGTCTCCTATTTTTATCTAGGTGAACCTTTTGAATTATCTTGTTGAGGGTAAGTTTGTTAAGCCCTTAGTGTCATGTATTTAGTGAAAGAATTCACTAGTGTTTATTCATATTCAGTGATGACATATTCTGTTAAGGGAATTGGTTGGTTCAACTTGAATGGTTTTATGGTTCCTTACCTTCTTCTTAATCTATAATACTGAAGGGATATCTTTAGTACCTTACATCTGTTTTGTTATGCTAACAATGCTGATGAGTGTGAAAGTCTTGGTGAAACAAGGATTAATGTAGTCGAATGAGATATACTTGATCTTCCTATCTTTTTATTTTCCCGAGACTAACTTTTTCACTGTCGTCACACACCATGTTTTTCATTAATTCTCTGTTATGAAAGTATCGGTTGGAATTCTCTCTTCACTCACACGATTACTATTCTTTTATCCATTTTTGATGGGAGTTTGTGCTATCTTGGTTTCTATATTGAATTCGTTCTTGAAAGTGATGGTGAAGTTATCATTATATAGAATTAACTATTTATGACTGAGTGAAATTAAATATGCAATGATGGTTATACTTTGAGTATTGTTGTTATTCAAATTCTTTCAAAAACATCTGTTTCTTGATGTAGCTTTACATGCTATTACTTTTCTAGTTTTACGACTAAGAGATCTTCTTCTCCTGGAGTCTGACTTGCTTCTGTAGTCATATAATTTTGTCCAACAACTTGGGTTCCTTTGATCTCTATGTTTTTCAATATTTCTTGATCCTTCTAATTGATCTGTTTCAGTCTCTTATTCAACTATGTAGTTCCGTGCTTGGAGAGGAAAAATGGGGTCTTCTTCCTTGATTGTTGTAACTACTCTCTCTCTTATATCTTGAGTTAAGGTTTCTTCGCTATGTTCTTTGAAAACTATAGAAGATTGTATGTTGTCCTCTCTTCTTTGGGTTGGGAAATGTAACATAGAACTCCTCGATTTGGAGGAAGAAATAGAATTGTTCCACTCTCGAGTTTTCCTTCCCCCTTATGTGTTACTCTTGTTTATAGATTGGATACGTTAAGTTTGTAATATTTTTCTAGATTGCAACCGAGAATTTGTAGATACTTCTTACTTATTCACCTTAAAATTGTATTGAATGGAATCAATATTTTTATTGTGTGATTAATGTGTAATGAAATTAATCGAATGAATACTTCCTATTTCTAATTGTTGTGATCTAACTTAAGACGTAGGCTATATATTGAACTCTAAATTTGGATGTACCATATGAAATAGTAATCTCTTATTTTTATGTTGTTGTTGATTTATCCTAAAACCTTTCAGGAAGATGAAATTAGCTTGGCTGTAAATGTTTTCAGATGGAATTTGTTAATATTGAGTTGATGGTTCTTGCTTCTTAAAAGTAACTCTATTTTTGGAAAATATTGGATTTAGTATATCAATTTCTAATTCAGATTGAATGAAGTTAGAAATAAATAATAAGTACCTTTATTTGAAGGAGATAAGTAATTAGGATGAAATATTACTTATCCGATATAATCTTCAAGAGTGTTGATTATATCATGATCTTTTCTAAATGTTAATTTTGATTGATCAAATGTTCTTCTTTTATGATTGTTATTTCTTATGATTTATTTATCTACTTGGATTCATTGTTTCATAAAAGAAAATTTTGTTTTATGAAATAGTTAGTTGAGGGCACATCGTTTTAATGTTTAGTTCTTATCATGCTTAGTTCAATGAACTGACCCGTGCTAGCAATTTTTGCAGATGGAATTTGTAAGTGATAAAGGAAGGAAATAAATTTTATAATGTATTGGATTACCTAAATTCTGGATCTCTTATGAAGAAATATGATTCATTATTGAAATGTATTAAAAGAAGAAAATTTGCATTCTTTGTTGATCTTAATGTTTGTTTGACATGAAATATGCCTAAAATTCATGGTCTTGTAAAATGTGTATTTCGAATGATGAATTGATGAAGGTTAAGAGTTACTCACACTTGTTGTGCGTTTCTCCTTGTGCATTGTTTGAAAGAAAGTTGTATTCTTATCTTAATTTGTTCTCTTTCTTATCTCAATGGATCCTTATTTTAGTTGGCATTAAATGAATTGGATGGAAGGGATTTAATTACAATATTCCTTACTGAAATGCAACTTATTAAGTTGGCATGCATAGTTAATATTTCATCTAAGCCTCTTTGGATTAGTAAAAAGATGTTAATGAAATTATAACTTAACTAAGATGACTTGTGTAATGAAAAAGGCTATTACGAAACCTGACTCCTAACAAGAAAGAGGAAGGCTCACTTCATCTTGAGCAATACCTTGATAGGTACAAAAAAATTATGTGGTATATATGAATATTTATCAGTTAGAGTTCATCTCGTATGAAGTTTATTAAAATAGAACTGTTTTGGATCTTAAATAGGCTATGAATGGTCTAGTTATTCTAAGTAAATCTTATGAAGGATGTTGTTCATGTTTCAATTAATTGAACTTTAAGAATTTTTTTAATGAACCTAAAGCAGTCATAGGTTTATGTAGTACATTAACAACTCAATTAGGAATGATAATATTAAGACCTAAAGTAATTTAGGGTTCATCGAGTAGTTGTAACTAAACCTTAATTATGAAACATAAGTGGGTAATAAATTATCATTTTGGGGTATGTACATCGAGATGGATAATTCTATCGGATGTTGGCACATGCCAACTACCTATCTATACCTTTGTGAAGACTTAGGTCTTCATGAGGATCTGATGTTGCGATTGACATGTTGTAACACCCTTTGATATTGGGTCATCTAGGTCTACATAAAATTGGACTTGATCTTAGTTTCACTCTAGGTCAGATTAGAATTATGAATTAGTATAGGGAGTGACTCTTGATGACTTAGGGTAACTAAAAACATCCCATCAACTTAGGTCGATTTAGTATGTCTATGTACCTTTAGTCATCGTGAATAGTTCCCTATCCTAATTTATGTTGCTAATCAAGGTTAAGGTCAAAAATTGAACAAGTGAACTGACAGAAGTCAATGAATACCATTCTAGATAACAAATGAATGGGGTGGAGGACGTATTCCATTAGATGAGTATGCCGTGTAGGAATAGTAACATGAATAGTATGTTGGTAATCTTGGCTAAAGTATCGCAACTTTTTGGTTGCATTGTCTATGTCACCTGTTGTCACCCTCAAAATTCCCCTCATTTTTAAGTCAAGTTTCAAAAATTTGAGTTGGTGCCTTTGAGAGATGTTTGAACATAGTGAGAATTCTAGAGAGATAGAAAAATTCATGCTTTGAAAAATTTGGTGCTCATTTGTAATCTCGCCCTGTTAATTTAAAATCTTGTAGTCCGCATGGTTTGATAAACTTTTTGTCTTCCCATCTAGATGCTTGAAAATTGTTTCCTCCATTTGAATGAAATTGTCAAATCCTTTTTCTATGGCCGTGGATCACATCGAGCCTGGTATTGTTTACAATTCTTCTTTCCACGAGGAGCAATTTGTTTTTCGGGCATGAAGGGTGGAGTTTTTCCCCTCCTCTGTATTTTTTCTATAGTCGTGAATGACGGGCATATCTTCCCTGTAAATTTTTGGCTCCAACATCCATGAGTATGTGGACATATCTAATTGGATGCGGCATGGTGGATTTTTTCATGAACTTATCATTTTTGTTATTTTTGCAAACGTGTTAAATTGGCTCTGTGGCCCCAAAGGATCTTGATTGGTCGAATCGAGCTAAGGCAGGAAGGTGGATCGTTGGAGCACTTTGAAGATTTTGGATTTATTGCCAAAAGGAGTAAAGTTACACAAATGAGTTGCAACTCCACTGAAGCCATGTATTGAATATTCGTTGAAAAGTCAAAGTGGAGAGGTGGGTTGTCTGGACACTTTAGGAATTTTGGCTCTGTTTCCATAAAAGTTGTAAAGTGATAAAGTGAACCACAACCCTGTTCATGCCAGAGATAAAGTCAAATGTAGAGCCCACATTGAAAGTTAAAGTGAAGAGGTGGGTTGTCGGAAACTTTAGATATTTTGGCTTTGTTTCCATAAAAGGCGTAAAGTGATAAAGTGAACCACGACCCCACTCATGCCAAGGGATAAAGTCAAATGTTGAGCCCGCATCGAAAGTCAAAGTAGAGAGGCGGGTTGTCGGGACACTTTAGGAATTTTGGCTTTGTTTCCATAAAAGGTGTAAAGTGATAAAGTGAACCGTGGCCCCACTCATGCCAAGGGATAAAGTCAAATGTTGAGCCCACATCAAAAGTCAAAATGGAGAAAGGTAGTGTTCAATCGAGGCCCAAATCAGCTAAGTATAGAAGGACTACGGAAGGTGCCACATGTCTCTTCAGCACACTTTTGGTATGGTACAAAAATGTGGAGACCCCAAACATGTGCAAGCCCTCCACGTGGTTAGAGTCAAAAGACAAAGCCAGCCGTTGAATTGGCTAAGTATAAAGAGCCGATAGAAGCCTCCACGTGTCCCAATAGTGCACCTCCAAAGGCCAAGTTCAAAGCAAGATCCTAAGTGAGCAGAGGCTCTCCACATGCCTCATCGGTGTAACTTCATAGGCGCAGCTAAAAGAGAGACCCTGAAATAGTGCCAGCCCTCAACGTGTCCCAAGCCCGAAAAGAGGACATCGGTCGTTGAAAATTCCAGAGTTTGTGGAAGCCTCCATGCATCTAATTGATGATGTTTCAAAAGAAAATTTTGGGGGGTAGTTCTAAACATGTGCCAACCCTCCACATGTCTTGGGTTAGATAGAACATTTCCGCCAACGGGAGGGACATAGGAATAATACAAAGGAAATGGAGTGGGCACGGAAACAATGCCATGTGTAAGTTCAGTGTAACTTTAGGAGTAAAGGGAGGTGGTGAAATCTTAAGACATGCGAGGTCACCACGTGGCCCTTGTATGGATAGACCCTTTCGCATATTGCAAGGCCGTGTTAAATGCCCGACCCTGCAGCTTCAGACAACCATGTCTTTAAACCAAGATCTTAGAATTGTGTGGGAAAGGACTTTTTGGAGAGCTCCCGGTGCCTGCTACTCACCCGCCACCATTAATGATCTAGTTTTCCATTTTGAGATTGTAAAGTATCTCACTTATCGCCATGGAAACATAAAATATTATTTTTAGTAGGATTTGATGGTGGGAATCTAGAAAATGTCTTTCACGCCATTAATACATGATTTGATTGCTTCAAACAGATCAGATTCGATCCAATCTTCCATCCTTCCTTCTCCAACATGCCAAACAGACATGGAGAACTAACTGGTTATCTTGATTTGGGTGAAAATCTAGAAAACATCTTTCGTGCCATTAATATGTGATTAGACTACTTCAACTAGATCAAATTTGATCCGATCTTCCATCCTTCCTTCTTCAGAATGCCAAAGACATGAAGAACCAAATTTGATAGATTGTAGGTGGATTTGCAGGAGCATTGATGGTTGGTGGTTGAGCTTCCAAATTAGATTTCTTTCCATCTCTTCTTCTTCTCTTTTCACTTCATCTATAAATGTAAGATATTTTCTCATTTTAGTTGTTGGACTCTGATACTTTTGAAGTGTAAATAGAATCAAAAGCAATCAATACAAAAGAATTTCCCCTTTCTCTCTATCTTCATCTATTATCTCTTCTTGCTTGCCTAAAATATGTGGATCATTTATCTTTTGTAATAAGAAACTTGTGTTCTTATTGATATGATTTCTAGAACTTTGTGTCTATGGAATGATATCTTATGTTGTGAATGAGAATGATTTTGTTCTGTATCACCTTTTCTCAGTATGTATAAGGTTATACTCTGCTATCTATATTTCCTAAAAGTATTGTTATATTCTTCTCTTTCCTTTCTTCAGTTCTTCCATTCATTTGTATTGATAAGCTATTTTGGTAAAAATCATTTTAAGATGTCAGAAGTCCAGCCTTAAGATGAAAGTTGTACATTTGTATAAAATATTTGTTGCTTGCTTTCAATAAGGGAATCTCTCCCATAAAGAGGAGGGACTTGTTGTCCCCTGACTATGGTTTTGTTAAAGTACCATTTTAAAACCCAATAGTTTTTGACAACTCTATTAGGGATTTTATTTCAACGTATCCCTTTCTAAAACAACTTCAAGATAATTTTTTTGGTCTCAAGCGAGTCTACGATATACATGTGGTAAGAAAGTCATGTTTGGGGTTGAAGATTCTCATTTTCAACTTTTGGAGAAAAAAACTTCTCTCTTCTTCCAGCAAGAAGGAACAGAGGAACTTGTTCTGTAAGCACACCTCCTATTAAAGATAGAAATTCCAAGAATAAAATTCCTCGAGAACAGCTCAACCCTAATCTCCTTGCTCTAATACTTGTTGGTGTTTCAGTTCCCCTTCAGAAAATCTTCCCATAGATGGCAGTACCTCTACCTTGGGGACAACGGATTGGGCCTCTTGCTCTTCCTCAACCATTGCATGAGTTACCCAGAGTAGTAGGAAAGGTTTTCCTAAATTATGAGGTGATGGGAAGGTACACCTAGATGAACACATTATAGCCTTTAGCGTTACATGTGGGATTCTTGGGATTGAGCATGAAGATTTTTCCATCAGGCTCTTTGTAGAAACATTGCGGGATAATGTTGTTGATTGGTTCTATCATCTTCCTACTGGGTCAATTATTGACTGGACCACCTTGACAACTTAGTTTGAGCAACGTTTCAAACCTGCTAAAGATGTGCATGCTCTCTTGGCTCAAATTTCTCATATCAAGAAGGAACCACATGAGCCCATGAGAGAATTTGTGGCCAAATTCAACAAGCTCATTCATAAAATTCCATAGAACACTCATCCTGTAGATCAAATCTAAAAATGCTTCTTCCTCAATGCTCATCTATATGAAGTAAGTTATGCACTAAGGAGAGCTAACCTTGTAACTCTGGATCTTGATCAACATTTGGCTATTAGTGTTGAGGATGATTTAATCATGTCTAGTAAATTGAAAAGAGAACCCTCCAAGTCTAAAGCATCCTCCTCTTCCTCTCCTAGAGCCAATTCAGATCAGTTAGTGCAGAAGTTGGCAAATGATCTCATTGCCATCAAAAAGAAATTGGCTCAACATACTCCTTATCAAGATATTCCAAGAAGGAATTTTTAGCCTAGGAACCGGTTACCTCCTTCTCAGAATAAATTGGCTATTGAAGGCCCACCTATCAAGGTTCTAGTCAATGCAACTTGTGAAGTTCAAGAACCTGATGATGAGGAGTTTAATGAACTCTATGAAGAACCAGAAGAAGAGGTTGATGAAGAACTGGAAGATCTTGGTGGATCTCAAGTTCATTTCCTTACCACTGAAGGTATGGATGATGAAGATGAATATGATGAAAGAGTGGCAGAGATGAATAGTGAGTCATATGCTGTTATGACTCGGGAGAAAATGAACAGAAAAGAAAAAGTGATGCATCCTGCTAAGAAATCCAAAGAGTTTCCTATAACTATTCCAGTGGTTGCAAGAAGAGGAGATCCTATTCCCACTACCTCCACGCAAAAGGTGAGTAATGCTAATACTCCTCCTTCTACCTCTATTTCCAAAAATTATTGTCCTTCAATTCCTAAAGTTGATAAATCAAAATTTTCTCCTATTCCTAGTAGTGATGCCCCATCCACCTTTGGGTCTTTTGATATCATTGATCACCTCAAAAACCCAAAATCCAAATTTTAGAGGTAGAGTTTTACAAAACCCATCCAAAATCCTTTACTATAATGGTAATCTTTGTGAATTTCAAATCCAAAGCTTCATCTAATACTTATAAAGGTCTTTTTCCCACTCCCTCTTCCTCACCTCAACCAAGCCTTGTGGCTACAATCACTTCCCCTAATGAGAAAATTGAACCATTCTATGTGACTCTCCTCATAGCTGGCCATAAACTCAATAATTGTGTTATAGACTCAGGAGCATCAGATAATGTAATGCCTACAAAAGTAGCTCATGTTTTGGGCTTGACTCTAACATATACCTTTGGTTCTTGCTATTCCATGGAGAGTAGAGAAGTGCCTTTGGTTGGAAGGATTAAAGATGCACAAGTAGCCTTCACTGCTTTTCCAAAGAAAAGGGTTACAACCACTATTTTGGTTGCTGATATTCCTCCCTAATATGGTATGTTATTGAGTAGGAATTTCTGTAAAGAGGTAGGAGGTGAAATTTAGATGGACTAGTCACATGCTTTGATCCTGGTCAATGGAAAAATAAGAAAGTTGTTACTTAAAAAAAAACTGATTATATTGTGCAAAATATTCATGATCCAAAAGTACAAATAATCTATGAAGATATAGGGCATGGAAACTATATGATCATGTTAGAGGATGAGGCAAGTCTTCCTAAGGGAGTGATTCATGATCCCAATGGCATTTGAAATTTGGAGTTTGATGGAAGCTTCTCTTCAACCGGTTCTAAAGTCAAGGCGTTGTGTTAATCTCTGACGAAGGGAAGATTCATCCATTTTCTTTCAAGCTTTATTTTGAAAATACAAATAATACAGCTGAGTATGAGGCTCTCATCCTTGGGTTGAGCATGGAAAAATAAATAGGAGTAAAGAATCTTTGTGCTCATGGTGATGCAGAGTTGATTGTGAAACAGTAAGGGATATTTACCAAGTCAAGAATAGGAGATTGAAACATTATAGAAATCTTGTTTGGGATTCCATTGAATTCCTTGATGCTTTCTCAATTGAAGCTATGCCAAGAGAAAATAACACTAGAGCTAATTCTCTAGCTATCTCAGGATCTTTGTTGATTCCTCATCCAGATTTCTCTCAAGAGAAATTTACCATTAAAATGATTCATAGGCCTAGTGTACTAGATAATGTAAGCAACTGGAAGGTTTTCAATGATGATCAACACTTTATCTCTTTCTTGGAGGTTAAAGATAACTTCAATCAATTATATTTTGAACGAAGTGAAATTATGCCTAAAGAATATGTGCCCTCTAATGAGGATGATATCAAGGAAGAGATGGATCAGGATGGTTGTATTAAGTTGAAGGGTAACAAGATTCCCAAAGGGCTGGTGAGTTTAGAAGTTTTATTTGATAAGCATGATAGGTATATCAAATCTGAAGCTTCTTAAGGGACTTGATAATCTGATAAGTATGAGAAGGTCAATATTAGAAGCAATGATGAACACAGGGTGGTGAATATTGGAAAATGTTACACTCAAGAAGAAAAATAAAGTAGTAAACCTATTAAAAAATTATGCTGATGTTCTTGCCTATTCATATGATGATCTCAAGGATTTTCAACCAAAGGAGATGCAACACTATATCCCTCTAAAACCTGGGATCAAACCTTTCAAGTAGAAGCAAAGGCAATATAATCCTAAGGTTGCTGATACTATTTTTCAAGAGATCCAGAAGTTACTAAAAGCCAAGATTATTTTCCCTATACATCATTCAACATGGATTTCCAACATTGTGCCTATCAGAAAGAAGAATGGTGAGATTCACATTTGTGTAGATTTTAGGAATTTGAATAAGGCCTCTCTAAAAAACAACTATTCACTCCCCATGATGGATCAAGTTTTTCAAGTTGTCTTAGGCTCTAGATGTTGTCTATGCTAGATGGATTCTTTAGATACAATCAAGTGGAAGTCAGTACCCCAGATTAGCACAAGACTGCTTTTACTACCCCTTGGGGCACCTTTTCCTACAAGAGAATTCCACTTGGTATTATCAATGTTGGTGCCACTTTCCAGAGGGAAATGGATTTATCTTTTGGAAGTCTAAAGGGAAAGTGTATTGTTGTGTACCTTGATGATTTGAATGTTTTTTCCAAAACAAGGGTAGATCATCTTTAACATCTGGAAATAGTTCTTTAAAAATGCAAAGAACATGGAGTTTCCCTCAATCCTAAGAAGTATGTCTTTTGTGTTACTGAAGGAAAGTTTCTAGGGCATATTGTTTCCAAAGAAGGGATCAAGATAGATCTAGAAAGAGTTTAAGCAATCCAGCAGATTCCTCTTCCCACAAGCAAAAAGGGTGTTCACTCTTTCTTTGGCAAGATAAATTTCCTGAGGAGATTCATTCCAGATTTTGTAGAATTGACTATGAGTGTTTCTCACATGATGAAAGGAAAGAAAAAATTTGGTTGGAATTTCAAGGTAAAGAATCATTTGAAGGTATCAAGAAAGCCATTGCTAGAACCCCCATCTTAGCATGTCCTGATTTCAACAAGATTTTATCATGTATTGCTATGCTATAGAGAGCACCTTGGTTGTTGTGCTAACTCAAAGAAATTCTAAGGATCATGAACTTCTAATTGCCTTCATGAGCTATGTTTTGAAATCTCATGAATTGAAATATACTATGATGGAGAAACATGCTTTTGTAGTGGTCAAAGCTATCAAGTAGTTTCATTTTTATATTCTTAATTCTCACTTTGTTGTTCTTGTACTTGATACAACCATCAAGTCTATTCTTACACAACAGGAGTTTGGAACTAAGAGAGGCAATTGGGTAGCAAAAGTCCAAGAATATGACCTTGATATCAAGCCAAATAAACTAGTTCGGGGTAAAGGATTTTGTGAGTTTATTGTAGAAGGGGCTGATGAAGACTTGTCCACAAAAGCAATTGATGTTCATGTTGTTCTCTTGCTCAGTTCAATAGATGAGTGGTATGCTAATATTACACATTTTCTTACTTATGGAGAGTGTCCATCCCATTTGAGTGCCAAAGAAAAGAGATATATTAAGCTAATGTCTACACAATATGTATTATGGGAAAATGCTTTGTTCAAGTGAGGCATTGATGGAAGGTTCCTTAAATGTGTGGACAAAGAGCAATAGAAGAAGTTGTTTTTAGATTTTCATGATCAAGATTCGAGAGGGCATTTCTCTTATATTGTTATTACCCATAAAATCCTTTGTGTAGGGTACTATTGGCCTACATTGTTTAGAGATGCATCAAAATGGGTAGGTAAGTGTGAAGCCTGTCATAATTTTGTTGGGATACCTAAGTTGGTTGTTTTACCACTCAAACTAGTAGTGATTGATGAGCCTTTTCAACAATGGGGATTGGATTTCATTAGAACTCTTAACCCACCTTCCAGTACTAGACATACTCATGTGCTAACTGCTACATATTACTTCACAAAGTGGGTAGAGGCTATTCCAGTCAAAAGCACTACTTCTGAGGTGGTGTGTAATTTCATCAAGGAGAACATCTTGATAAGGTTTGTGGTAGCAAAAAAATTATGAATGATAATGCTTCGATTTTTTCTTCTTCTGAGATGATGGATTTCTGCTATGGTTATGGAATTTCCCTTGCACATTCTTCAGACTATTACCCACAAGGGAATGGATAAGCAAAATCAACAAATAATAATTTGGTAACCATCATTCAAAAGCTTGTCAACGGATCTCAAAATAATTGGCACAAGAAGCTCTATGATGCTCTCTGTGGCAGATTGAATTACACCCAAAAGAGAAATTGGGATGTCTCCATTTTAGGTGGTGTATGGTGTTGAAGCTTAGATGATAATAATAACAGGTGGAATTACCAAATTTGCACTTAATGAAGGATATTGAGGATTCAATTTTCAGCAATTCCTTGACAAGAGGATCATGTATCTCCGTAAGGCTGAATGAAGAAAGGTTGCAAGTTTTTGATAGAATCTCAGCTCATCAACTAAAGGTGAAAGATTTGTTTTACAAGAAAGCTAGATCCAGATATTTTCAAGTGGGAGACATTCTTCTGCTGTGGGAAAAAAGACATGAACCTCAAGGAAGCCATGGTAAGTTTGATTCTCTTTGGCTTGGTCCTTTAGAAATCAAGCACTTTGTTGGAGAAACTCTTTCTATTTGGATTATATGGATGGATCTCCACTCCCAATTCCTTATAATCGGAAATATTTGAAATTGTTCAAGTCCTAGGTGATTAGGTAGTCCTTTTGTATGTACTGTGTGTGGTGTTTTATTTTCAAATTTTCCTTTTGGTTTGTTTCCCTTATGTGTGTGTTGTCTTCTATATTGCTTCACCTTTGACTCTATTTTCCCAATGGATAAGGCACTGGTCTACTTTCCTAGAGTTTTTATTGAGTTCTTGATCTTGCCTCGTTCCTCTGTCCAAGTTAAGGCATCCCCAGAAAGAGCTAGCTATTATCACCCTTAGAATTCCACTCATTTGTTAAGTCAGTTTCAAAATTTTTGAGTTGGTGCCTTTGAGATATGTTTGAGTAGAGTGAGAAGTCTGGAGAGATAGAAAAATTTGTGCTTTGAAGAAGTTGGTGCTCATTTGTAATCTTACCTGTTAATTTAAAATCTTGCAATCCGCATGGTTTGATAAACTTTCTGTCTTCCCATCTGAAGCTTGAAAATTGTTTCCTCCATTCAAATGAAATTTTCAAATCCTTTTCCATGGCCGTGGATCGCATCGAGCCTGGTATTGTTTATAGTTCTTCTTTCCATAAGGAGAATTTGTTTTTCAAGCATGAAGCGTGGAGTTTTTTCCCTCCTCTGTATTTTTTTCTACAAATTTGAATGATGGGCGTATCTTCCCTGTAAATTTTTGGCCCCAACATCCATGAGTACATGGACATCTCTAATTAGATGCGGCGTGGTGGATTTTTTCACGAACTTATCATTTTTTATTATTTTTGCAAACCTATCAAATTGGCTTTGTGGCCCTGAAGGATCTTGATTAGTCGAATCGAGATAAGGTGGGAAGGTGGATCGTTGGAGAACTTTGAATATTTTGGTTTTATTTCCAAAATGAGTAAAGTTACAAAAATGAGCCACAACTTCACTGAAGCCATGTATTGAATATCCATAGAAAAGTCAAAGCGGAGAGGCGGGTTATCGGGACACTTTAGGAATTTTGGCTTTGTTTCCATAAAAGGTGTAAAGTGATAAAGTGAACCATGACCCCACTCATGCCAAGGGATAAAGTCAAATGTTGAGCCCACATCGAAAGTCCAAGTGTAGAGGCAGGTTGTTTGGATACTTTAGGAATTTTGGCTTTGTTTCCATAAAAGGCATAAAGTGATAAAGTGAACCATGGCTTCGCTCATGCCAAGGGATAAATTCAAATGTTGAGCCCACATCAAAATTCAAAGCAAAGAGGTGGGTTGTTGGGACACTTTAGGAATTTTGGCTTTGTTTCCATAAAAGGCGTAAAGTGATAAATTGAACCGCGACCCCGCTCATACCAAGGGATAAATTCAAATATTAAGCTCACATAAAAAGTCAAAATGGAGAAAGGTAGTGTTCAATTGAGGCTCGAATCAGATAAGTATAGAAGAACTACAGAGGGTGCCATGTGTCTCTTTGACATACTTTTGGTATGGTGTACAAATGTGGAGAACCCAAATGTGTGTAGGCCCCAAATGTGGTTAGAGTCCGAAAAGACAATTCTAGCCATTAAATCAGCTAAGTATAAAGAGCCAACGAAGCCTCCATGCATCCCAATGGTGTAACTACAAAGGACAAGTTCAAAGTAGGATCCTAAGAGAGTGCAAACTCTCCATGTGCCTCATCAGTGTAACTTCAAAGGTGCGGCCAAAAGAGAGACTCTAAACTAGCACAAACCCTCCACATGTCCTAGTGTCCGAAAATGGGACACCGATTGTTAAAAAGTCTAGAGTCCGTGAAAGTATCCATGCATCCAATTAGCGCTCTTTACAAAGAAATGTTCGGGGGTAGTTCAAATGTGCACTAGCTCTCCACGTGTCTCGGGTTAGGAAGAACATCTCCGCCAACGGGAGGGACTTAGGTAGAATACAAAGGAAATGAAGTGGGCCATAGATAGCACCATGTGTCGATTCGGCGTAACTTTATGAGAAAAAAATAGGGGTGAAATCTTAAGATGCGTGAGGTGGTCGAGCGGCTCCTGTATGGACAGACCCTTTTATATATTGTAAGCCCAAGTCAAACTCCTAATCCCGCACCTTTAGACAACCATGTCTTTAAACCAGGATCTCAGAATTAAGTGGGAAAGGAATTTTTAGAGAGATCCTGCTGCTTGCTACTCACCCGCCACCTTAAATGATCTAGTCTGCCATTTTTGAGGCTGTCAAGTCTCTCACCTATCACAACATAAACATAAAATATTATTTTTAGCATGATTTGATGGCTAGGAATCTAGAAAACATCTTTCATGCCATTAATACATGATTTGATTGCTTCAAACAGATCAGATTTGATCTAATCTTCCATCCTTCCTTCTCCAACACACCAAACAGACATGGAGAACCGATGGATATCTTGATTTGGGTGAAAATATAGAAAACATCTTTCATCCCATTAATATGTGATTAGACTACTTCAACTAGATCAAATTTGATCTGATCTTCCATCCTTCCTTCTTCAGCACGCTAAAGACATGCAGAACCAAATTTGATAGATTGTAGGTAGATTTTTAGGGGCATTGATGGTTGGTGGTTGAGCTTCCAAATCAGATTTATTTCCTTCTCTTCTTCTCCTCTCTTTGCTTCATCTATAAATGTAAGAGCTTGGCTCATTAGAGTTGTTGGAATCGATACTTTTGAAGTGTAAATAGAATCAAAAGCAATCAATATAGAACAATTTATCCTTTCTCTCTGTCTTCATCTATTATCTCTTCTTTTTGCCTGAAATATGTGGATCATTTATCTTCTCGTAATAAGAAACTTTTTGTTCTTATTGATATGATTTCTAGAAATTTGTGTCTATGGAATGATATCTTATGCTATGAATGAGAATGATTCTTTTTGTATCACTTTTTCTCAATACGTATAATTTTATACTCTACTATCTATATTTCCCGAAAAAAGTACTTGTTATATTCTACTCTTTCCTTTCTTCAATTCTTCCATTCATTTATATTGAAAAGCTATTTTGGTAAAAAATCATTTCAAGATGTCGAAGTCCAGCCTTAAGATGAAAGTTGTACATTTGTATATAAGCTTTGTTGCTTGTTTTCAATAAGGGAACCTCTCCCATAAAGAGGAGGGACTTGTTGTCCCCTGACTGTGGTTTTGTTAAAGTACCATTTTAAAACCCAACATTCTAGTTTAAGAAATGGGATTTTAGATGAATATTGGTAACAAATATTCAGATAGGTTTCTTAAATAGAACACTCAATACCCATAATAGGGTAAGAGAACCAAGTATACTTAGTATACACTTAGTATTCAATACTTTAAGTTAACATGAGAGATCGGTTAGAAACCGAGTCATGAAATGAGAGATCGGTAGTTCACCGAGTCATTTACAACTGCATATGGTTATCTATTATGAGATTGATTGGCATGGAATGTGTGTTCTAAATTATGATTATTTAGAATAGAGAACATTATGTATTCAAATTTTTTCCTCTTGTTTCTAAAGTCTTAAAATGGGAATGTTACACAAAAATCCCAAGGAATAATTGGTTGAGGATATAGCTCCTAAAAATGAACTCTCAGGTGGAAAATATCCACCTACAGGTACTGAGGTTGATAGTTATGTAGGCCGAGATGACAGCCAGTGTCGGCATCGACACCTCTGTTAGAAATATGAGAAAATGAGTAGTAAGAAAATAATGATCTCTGACACCCCCATCTTTAGTAAGAAGGTCACAACATATTAGTAGACCTCTAGAAATATTTTCCCTTTCTTTGTATTATTTGTTAGTAATGAGATAGTGGTGTGCTAGAGAGCTTTGATGAGGTAATGTAGGTGGAATCCACTAAGGAGTGGGAGCGTGGCATGAATGAGGAGATGGACTCCTGTAAAAAGAATCAAACATGGGATTTTGTAAAATTACTGGTTGTGAAGAGAGTACTAAAAAGAAAATGGGTATACTATGTGAAAGAAGAAGAAGGTAGAAAGAAAAGGTACAAATCAAGTCTTGTAATGAAGGGATATGAACAAAAGAAAGGTATCAATTTTGATGAAATTTTCTCCCCTTGTTGTAAAGATGTCTTCCATTCGTACTTGTATTAATTTTAGTTGTTGTTGAATATTTACACTTAGAACAAATTTATGTCAAGACAACATTTCTCCACGGTGACTTAGAGGAGGAGATTTATATGTATGTAGCAACCACTTGGGTATGAGGTGAATGGTAAGGAGAAATTGGATTGCAGGTTTAAGAAGAGCCTATATGGGCTCAAGCAAGCTCCCTAGAAATGATATCTAAGGTTTGATAGTTTTATGCATGAGCATGGTTTTACTAGATGTCAATCGATCATTGTGTGTACTTTAAATGGTTAGATAGTGGGAGCTACATTATTCTTCCGTTAAATATAGATGATATGCTTATAGCGAGTGTCTAACATGCAAGAAATTGCAAAGCTTAAGGAAAATCTTGCACAAACATTTTCAATGAAGGATTTGGGTGCAACAAATAAAATCCTTGGTATGCAAATCAAGAGGGACAAGAAAAATAAGAAATTGGTGTTGTCCTAGGGGGACTATGTAGAAAAGGTGTTAGAGAGGTTTTAGATGTAGAATGCGAAACTAGTTAGTACACCATTTGCTGGACATTTTAGATTAAGTAAAGAGCAATGCCCAACAACACACGAGGAAAAATATTATATGGCATGGGTTCCTTATTCTTCCGTAGTTAGGAGCCTCATGTATGCCATGGTTTGTACCAGCCAAACATTTCCCAAGCAGTGGGATTTGTTAGTAGGCATATGAAAATCCAGGTAAAGCACATTGGAAGGTAGTCCATGGATTCTCGATTACTTGAGAGGGACCAAAGTAGTAGGCACTTTTGCTTTGGAGGGTTAGATTATACTTTACATGGATTTGTGGATTCATATATGGTAGGAGAAGTGGATAGCGAGAAGAGCACTACTAGATACATGTTTACGGTTGGGGTGTGGCGGTGAGTTGGATCTCAAAGTTATAGAAGGTAGTTGCCTATCTACTACAACGGAAGAATATGTAGTAGTGACTAAGGCAAGTAAAGAAATGTTATGGATAAGTAGGTTCATGGAGGAGTTGCATAAGGAGTAAGGGGATTATAATTTACATAGTGATAGTTAAATTGCAATTCACTTGGCAAAAACTCATCCTTCCATTCAAGAACCAAACACATTCAACTAAGATATCACTTCATACAACAAGTGTTGGAGGATGGGAAGCTTGATTTAGAGAAGATTCATACGAGATGATAATCCTGCTGATATGTTTACCAACCATATGAAAAGGAGAAGTTGGATTTGTATTCAAATTATGTGGGTCTTCAAGATTGATCTTAAAGTGGAAGAAACAATCCAAGAATAAAATTCCAAGTAGGAACTGTAGTGGTGGAGTTACAACAATCGGTATCCAAGTGGGAGATTGGTTGTTGTGAATCCCGATAATGCGGCGAGGCTACAAGGGGGTATTCACCCCCAGTAGGGTATGGGGTGGATGGCCCCCTCGGTGGGGGTCCGGGGTTGTGCGCCCCGGAAGGGTTTTGGGGGTAGCACCCTCGTAAGCCACATTTTATATGTATTTATGCATTGTGAAATCTGGACCATTCCATATTAGAACACAAATCTAACGGGTGGTTCTCTATGTTTTCCCGAAATGATAAGAACCCTAATATCTTTAAATGGTTTTTATGTATGAGATTCATTGTATTAATTGCAGCAAGCACTTTGTAAGAGATTTTTTTGGATTGAATAAAAGGATTGGTTGTTTCTGGTGGACGTAGCCCATTTTTGGGTGAACCACGTTAAATCTGTGTCTCTAGTTTATTACATTCTTTTCTATTTTATGTTTTCTGCATTATTCATTGCATGCTTGTTTATCTATACAATTGGTATAATCCTAACAACATCTAACAAACTCCCATCCTTATACTAAGTGTCAACATATCCCTCATACTTTCATCATCATACATCAATCTTATCCCATAGGCATACAAACCACACATTTAGTGTCGTCATTTCCCGATGACACAATCTTGTACTTCAATTCACACTTAACTGTTGAGGGATTACTACACATGAGCCCCTCACACTACACTATTAGGAAATCTTAACATCTTGCATCACATACTACACAACGTATATCATACTAATTTTCATCATACATATACAACACCCTTATGGTCTACAAGTCTAACACTATACTCATTCTACATACAACATAACATGCATCTCAACATTACTACTCCACCTACACACATTGTATTACATACTATTCATCGCATATTACACATTGTACACATCATATGTACTTTCCATCATACATCATACTATTCTTCATCATTCATGTGTCTATCGTATATGCATCTAACATTACATACTACTCATACTACATCGCACATCTTACACTTTTGAGTCTACATACACACATTAAATTACATCTTATACAATGTACACCACACATTCTATACATCATATGGTCATCTACTCATCTTGAATACTACATCATTTTCTATGTGTTGCACTCACTACCTTATGGCACACTTTAGTTCCTCAGTCCATACACGACTATCGAGGGTTTACAACTTACATGTTCATCATTTAACCTCTCTTCACTCGACACTATTAGGTTAGTGACATATGCTATAGGTTAATGGTCACCTCATTTATCCTCTTGTAGTGGTATATGCTCTTAGGCTACTTCACCACTCCTTCTATTCATCCTGTAGTGGTATACGCTTTAGGCTACATCATCACTCTTTCGATCATCTTGTTGTGATATACACTTTGGCTATAAGGTTCATGCACACAAAATTTCTATGTCACATCTCATCAATACAAATACACATTCTTCACAACACATTAGGAAAAACACACACTTCGACCCTTTTTAGATGACACACTCTCATTTACGGTTCAGATCCTGACTATTTAGGGACAAACCAAATGAACCTCATTGCATACATTTGCATTCAATCGGGGGTCATGCAACTTCTACCATTCCATCCATCCACATCAAACTATATATTATGGTTGTTTTTACTCTTGCTTACATTTTCTTGTAAATGGTCACTTTATTACACATGCTAGCTAGATCTCTTGTATGCCATTTATCTTTACCATACACACATACGCGTTCACACCTTTTCCTAGTTGTGTTTTTAGATACAAGACTTTTTGCATGCATCATAGATGCTCACCTTCTACCATTCCTACATTGATCGATAGGGGCATCCACCTTCATCTCTCACAGGTGCTATTGTTTCATTTTGTACTCAACACTTTACATTACTTGGTTATACACACTTTTGACATACTATTTATCTTTCTAACATGATAATAGGTGCTTCATGTGCAACATTTGTTATGCAAGGATATTTACTTCCATACTTATCATTACATTGTCAGCTTATTTCTTGTTTTTGTATGCGGTCCTTGACCTATGTTTGGTGTGCACATTTGTTTGTTGTATACGGCCATTATTGCATTACATGTCTTGTGACATCATGAGTGGTGTTCCATGTTTGCAACCCGCTTTGGCGGTATACTTTTTCTTCTTGCGTGTTTACATTCTTATATTTCTTAGCAGCTTACACATTTCTTTCTACATACATGCTTGTTCATACTAACACTTGTTTTTCCCAAATTCTTGTTTGTGCATGCCTTGGTTTCTACCAAGTGTATTCCTTTCCCCTTGCAGGGGTAGAGTTACAAAGCTTATGTGGTTGGTCATATTTTAGGGACACATTCTCTTATCGGTGATGTCATATGTTCCCCCAAAGAGGGGGCATCATTTGGGGTTTTACATTCTATACAATACTTCTACATTGATCTAATTCGGTGTACTTTCTACCCTTGGTAGTGTGGGTTATGTAGCGAGGGGGTAATCGACTAGTCTATGAACCCCATACACGTGTATTTTATAGGACATGGTTATCCTTAGCATTCTAGGGAGTAATTATAGGTTAGAGGATATAGAGGAATTCCTCTCTACACTACTTCATCTAGTGGCATTGGATTACCCAAAAACTAGGTAGTATAGAGATCTCTTCACACACATTAAGGGAATAAATTAAAGGTTAAAGGATACAACAAAATTAATCCCTACACTTCTTCATCCTATGGCATTGGATCACCCAATAAACCTAGGACATGATATCCTCTTTCTACACCCTTTTCTCTCATCACGGATCAAGTGCACATGTTCCTTTTACACTTTTGATACTTTCATTTCAGTATTTTCATTACGTATACATGCATCTTTTACATGCATTTTGACATATATACATGTGTATTTGACTTCTTTATCATCTTCTCCTTGCAGGTCCGAGCGTATGAGAAGTAAGTAGTCAACAACAACAATGACAAAAACAACGTCAACAACAACACTTTTTTAGTAGCTCACACCATACTAACCATGCGGGTAGATCACACACATTAGCAACTACACATGTGTTTCTGCCCTATGTTCAATGTGTCATTACTTGTTTGTTCTTTTACATCTATTTTTTCCACGCTCCATAACCTTTTTCACTCAACTCTTTATCTAGTCCTTCGGCATGATTTTCTACATTGCTCTACATTGGTATTATGTATGCATCTCTATCTACTTTATGTTATTGAGCATTCCACTCACAAACATAAAGTGGGGAAAATGTAGACACTAAATCACACAATTTGGGTATTATTTAGTCCTAATATCATACTAATACTCATATGGTTCTTGAGTGAATAAAAGTACTAATTAACCCCATCTTTTAGATATTTTTATTTGCTTTATGTTATTCTTGACCTTCACCTCATATATGCACATTCTATTTTTGATGCTTTCTATCATTTTAGCTTTTATTGGGGCACTCAAGCTAGCACCGGGTGCCTGTCAAGTCGGCACTTGGTCCCAGGTTGGGGTTCCCTGATCCCTTCTAGACTTTCTCACCACTTTTTGTCCACTTTCTATCCATTTGAGTTTCTTATATTTTTGGCGGTTGGAATTTTTGGGTTTAATTATGAAATTATAACAAGAGACCCATATAAATATAAAGGTATGAGACCATAATGAGGGACAAATCATGAGGCACTATTATCATCATCTAAGGTTACATCCATCTAGAGATCATTTACATCCATCTAGCTCATCACAAGGGACAAGGTTGGTTCATCTACATCACACAAGCATTATATAGAAGTTTATTCTATTACATCTACCATTATATTAAATTTTTCTACACAGCTTATTTCGACTACTTCAAAAATGCAACTGAAATAATAGCAAACTAGGGCATGATCACACACACACACACATAGAACTACATCGGGTTTGAGATGTAGTGCAACAATCAATTAATAAGTCCACCATTGTGTTCGCTTGAGGACAATCGACCCGTTCATTTGCATTTTTTTAGGGTTTGATGCTTGTTTTTGGGTCTTGGGGTCTATCTTTTATCACTAATCATTGGCAACATATGGCACATAGTAGCCAATTACACACAATAAATAGCGATGGTTTCACATCATCAACAAACTTTGCAAGTTTGGTTTTCAAACATCTTGTAATGACCAGGGCATCTAGAATATAGAGTAGGGCACCCATAAGCACCTCGTCTAGAAAAGAAAATTAGATTTGTATCTTCTAGAGCTCTTGTGTGGTCACATATGCATTTTTTTTACCCAGTGTGCATCCCGCGACATAGTAACATATTTAAATTTTTTTTTATCCAGGGCCTATTTATCCAAAGCTACGATTCTAGTTCAAAATAGCTTGGCACAATAGTATGAGTGTATTTACCATGTGGTTAACCCTAAAACCAAGAAACATTCTTTAATGGTGTTCTAAATCAACCTCTTTGGTGAAAAGTGCTTATGCTTCTTAGGAGATAAATGAAGAATAAAATCAACAAGAGGAAAGTACTAAAGAGGCCCGTTAGAATGACACCTCCCTCGTGAATTAGAAAGAAAAGTATTTATGTGGTATGAATCAACCTCCTTCTCAAGGTGTAGCAGAAAATAAGAGGTCCAAGATAATAAATATAGAAGAGGGGCAATCATCAAACATAATTCCTTATCGACCCTCTCTCACACTTCAAGGATTTGGTAGCTCAAACACAATCCAAAATTCACAAAATCATCCTAAGGGACTTGTTGTATCAGCTCATGTATAGGAAAAATTGGTGGTGAACAAAGGGAAGAAAAAGGAAAATCCATATCCATTTAATATCATTGATCAAATGAAGAAAACAAATGTGAGTATCTCTAAGTGGGAGTCATTGGTAATTCCAGGCCAAAGAGATTTACTATAGGAAGCCATGACCAGCTTGTCCATATCAAATGAGTCATCCAAGGATCAGGAAAAGGTGCTCACCAATGCATTGCAACAAGAAGGAGGTCAACCAAGAAAAACATGAATCCTCCACCACTCTATGTGTCCTTAATAATCGAGGAATAGACTAGTACACAACTGTATGATTGATTCAGGGGAAAGCAACTCAGTAATACCAATACAAATTGTAGATTAGTTAGGTCTCAAATATGAGACTATTTTAAAAGGAGTGGTTCAACCGAATGAGAGATTAGTGGGAATGTTTGGAGTCATCAAGGGTCTAAACCTTATTCCATATTCATGTCCCAATGTCATAGTTCCTTAGGATATACATGTGATTGGTCTACATCAACTCTTTGGCCTATTTTTATCTTAGGACTTCACCGCTAAATTTGGGGGCTACTTATTAGCTAGTTGGTCTCACAGGATCTTCGATTAAGATATGGAGCCAAGGCTACTATCAAGTGAGAGATAATTACAACATACCACATTAAACCTTATGTGCAAAGCCATTTCAATGCTAATAGCATGAACTTTGATCAAGAAGATTTCCCAAGAACTCGGGAGACAGGACTAAAATTGGAGGCATTCTAGATTTGACACTTGATGAATGGGAACACAACAGGCATGGTTATGATTCTTAAAAATAAATCAAAGAAGATGAATTGGGTTTCTACTTTCTGCAAAAAGTCAATACACCTCTTCCTAGTGTCATCAAACTAGATGATGAAGATTAGAATGAATTTTGGAAAATGTTCTTTGATGGTTTAAGGAGAAGACAAGTTGTAGGAGGAGGAGTAGTGCTCGTGTCTCCTAAAGGTATCAAATATTACTCTTCTTTCAAATTTTAGTTCACTAGTTCAAATAACACAACATAGTATGAATCCCTTATCCATGGATTACATTGGACAAGGAAGAAGAATGTCAAGAACGTGCAAGCATTTCGGGATAGTGAGTTGATTATAAATAAAGTTAGAGGTTCCCATGCAACCAAGAATGACCTTCTCAAGATCTATAAGCACATGGTATGGGATCTCGTAGAAGAATTTGAAGCATTAAACATCAATTCCATACCAAGGAAAAATAATGAAGTTACTGAGACAAGCTTGTAGATCTTCTTCATTGAAATCGATCGCTTTTGTAGTCACATATATTTGTCCAGCAACTTGGGTTCCTTTAATCTCTATGTTTTTCAATATTTCTTGATCTTTCGAATGGATCTATTTCAAGTATCTTATTCAGCTATGTAGTTCTGTGCTTGGAGAGGAGAAATGGGGTCTTCTTCCTTGATTGTTGTAACTACTCTCTCTCTTATATCTTGAGTTGAGGTTTCTTCTCTATGTTCTTTAAAAACTATAGAAGATTGTATGTTGTCCTCTCTTTCTTTGGGTTGGGAATTGTAACACGTAAACTCCTCTATTTAGAGGGAAGTAAGAGAATTTTTCTTCTCTTAGTTTGTCCTTCCCTCTTCTGTGTTACTCTTGTTTATAGGTTGGATCGGTTCAGTTTGTATTATTTGTCAGGATTGCAATTGAGTAGTTGTAGATACTTCTTACTTATTCACCTTGACTTGTATTGAATGGAATCAATATTTGTAATGTGTGATTAATGTGTAATGTAATTAATCAAATGAATACTTCCTATTTCTAATTGTTGTGACCTAACTTAAGACTTAGGCTATATCTTGAACTCTAAATTTGGATGTAGCATCTGAAATAGGAATCTCTTATTTTTATGTTGTTGTTGATTTATCCTAAAACCTTTCGGAAGATGGAATTAGCTTGGCTGTAAATGTTTTTGGATGGAATTTTGTTAATACTTGAGTTGATGGTTCTTGCTTCTTAAAAGTAACTCTACTTTTGTAAAATATTGGAGTTAGTATATCAATTTGTAATTTAGATTGAATGAAGTTAGAAATAAATAGTAAGTACCTTTATTTGAAGGAGATAAGTAATTAGGATGAAATATTACTTATCTGATATAATGTTGAAGAGTGTTGATTATATCATGATCTTTTCTAAATGTTAATTTTGATTGATGAATTGTTCTTCTTTTATGATTGTTATTTCTTATGATTTATTTATCTTCTTGGCTTCACTATTTCATAAAAGCAAAGTTTGTTTTATGAAATAGTTAGTTGAGGGCACATTGTTTTAATGTTTAGTGTTTATCATGCTCAGTTCAATGAACTAACCCATGCTAGAAATTTTTGCAGATGGACTTCGTAAGTGATAAAGGAAGGCAATAAATTTTATAATGTATTGGATTACCTAAAGTCTAGATCTTTTATGAAGAAATATGATTCATTATTGAAATGTATTAAAAGAAGAAAAGTTGTATTCTTTATTGATCTTGATGTTGTTTGACATGAAATATGTCTAAAATGCATGGTCTTGTAAAATGTGTATTTCACCATGATGAATTGAAAAAGGTTAAGAGTTACTCACACTTGTTGTGCCTTTCTCCTTGTGCATTGTTTGAAAGAAAGTTGTATTCTTATCTTCATTTGTTCTCTTTCTTATCTGAATGGATCCTTATTTTAGTTGGCATTAAATGAATTGGATGGAAGGGATTTAGTTACAATATTCCTTACTTAAATGCAACTTATTAAGTTGGCATGCATAGTTAATCTTTCATCTAAGTCTCTTTGGATTAGTAAAAGATGTTAATGAAAATTATAACTTAACTAAGATGACTTGTGTAATGAAAAAGGATATTATGAAACCTAACTCCTAACAAGAAAGAGGAAGGTTCACTTCATCTTGAGCAATACCTTGATAGGTATAAATAAAATTATATGGTATATATGAATATTTATCAATTAGACTTCATCTCTATGAAGTCTATTAAAATAGAACCTATTTTGGATCTTAAACAGGCTATGAATGGTTGATTTATTCTAAGTAAATATTATGAAGGATGTTGTTCTGTTTCAATTAACTAAACTTTAAGAAAATATTAATGAACCTAAAGCAATCATAGGTTTATGTAGTACATTAACAACTCAATTAGGAATGATAATCTTAAGACCTAAAGTAATTCAGGGTTTAGCAAGTACTTGTAACTAAATCTTAATTAAGAAGCATAAGTGGGTAATAAATTCTCATTTTGGGGTATGTATATTGAGATGGATAATTTTGTTGGATGTTGGCACATGCCAACTATAGAACTGTACCTTTGTGAAGACTTTGAGTCTTCAAAAGGATACAATGTTGTAGTTGACATGTTGCAACACCCTTCAATATTAGGTGATCTAGGTCTACATAAACTTGGACTTGATTTTAGTTTCACTCTAGGTCATATTAAAATTATAAATTAGTATAGGAGTGACTCTCGATGACTTAGGGTAACTATACACATCCAATCAACTTAGGTTGATTGAGTATGTCTATGTACCTTTATTCATCGCAAATGATTCCCTATCCTAATGTTATGTTGCTAATGGGGGTTAGGGTCAAACCTTGAATAAGTGAACTGACAAGAAGTCAGTGAAGATCATTCTAGATAACAAATGAGTGGGGTGGAGGATGTATTCCATTAGATGAGTATGTCATCTAGGAATAGTAATATGAATAATATGTTGGAAATCTTTGTCCAAAGTATCACAAGTTGCTGGTTGCATTGTCCTATGTCACCTAGTTTAAGAAATGGATTTCAGATGAATATTGGTAATAAACATTCAGATAGGTTTCTTAAACAGAACACTCAATACCCATAATAGGGTAAGAGAACCAAGTATACTTAGTATACACTTAGTATTCAATACTTTAAGTTAACATGAGAGATCGGTTAGAAACTAAGTCATGAAATGAGAGATTAATAGTTCACCGAGTCATTTATAGCTACATATGGTTATCTGTTATGAGATTGATTGGCATGGAATGTGTGTTCTAAATTATGATTATTTAGAATAGAGAACATTATGTATTAATTTTTTCCACTTGTTTCTAAAGTCTTAAAATGGGAATGTTACATCTTGGTATCAAAGTTGAAGGTTGCAACTCTTAGACCTATTGTGTCCATAATATGATAAAACTTAAATTTTCTTATTAACAAAAATGGTTATAACAAGAGGAAATGCTGCAAACAACCCACCACCTGGTGGAGAAGCAGCAACTACCCAAAAACTCGATGAGATCCTTGCTACCCTGTTGGACACAAGAGATTGTTTAGTTGTACTTGAACAACAAGTAATGGGAAATGAGGAGGAGGAAGAAGATGCTGGTAATAACAATCAGCCACCTCCTGTGGACAACACTAATGTGGGAAATTTAGGTGTTGATAACAATAATGTAAACATACCTGATCAACCAGAAAATAAAAAGGCAAGGCTGATAGCTGAACTCACTAATGATATAAAAAGGATAAGTCCACCTAAGTTTGATGGCACCACATTAGGAGATGGAGCTGAGAATTGGCTTAGTGAAATGGAGAAGTACTTTTCAATAAGGAACTTCTTAGAGGAAAAAAGGCAATATGGGGAGCATATCATCTTTCCCATGAAGCATCTTCATGGTGGGACAATCGTAAGGCTGAGTTAAACATTGATGAAATGAATATTACTTGGGATCAATTTAAAAGTTATTTTAGGCAATGATGGCTGCCACAACTTTATTATGATAAAAAAATGACTGAATTTCAGAACTTATCTCAAGGAAAATTAATTGTAACTGAGTACTATGAAATGTTTACCAAACTCCTTAATTATGTACCTCAATATCAAACTAACGAGAAGTTCAGGATATGGAAATTTATCATGGGATTAAATCCCATTCTAGGAGGAGAGGTGGATGTTCACAACCCAACCACTATGGAAGGGGTTGTAGAAAAATTCATAAAGTAGGAACATAAATAAAAGCAATTTTGCTCATAAGGAGAAATTCAGAAAGAAAGTTCCAAACTCTTCATCATCTCTTACACCTAAGAAGGGACCATGGAAGAAGTTTGGAATGAAAAATAAGTTTGTAATAGATAATAACAAGAAAAAAACAACAAACAAACTTGTTGCTAATGCATAAAATAATTTTTCAAAAACAATAATAATGGAAAAAGGTCTTATGGAGGTCAGAATGATAAATTTAAGGCTAGAAATAAATTTGAGCCTAAAAAGGGACCTATAGGAGGCTGTTATAATTATGGCAAGGATCATTACACAAATCAATGTCCTTTGAAAAATGATGACCATAATCAACAACATAAGATACACGCCACAGTAGCTGACAAATAGGCTGAAAAGTAAGTCACACCCATAGAGGTTCCAAGTAAGTTATTTGGCATACATGTAACTATTATTTTCAATACTAGAGCTACTAAATGTTTTATTTCTAGTAAATTAGAATTGAAATTAAAATGAAAAGATGGAAAAATGGATAAATCATGGGCTATACATTATAGGAATAATGTTATTCATATAGTTAGTATGTGTCTTTTTGGGGCAATCCTTGACTTGCCTAGTTTTTCCACAAAGTTGATCTTTATGTTTCTCCTTTGGGGTCTTATGATGTAATCATAGGTGTTAATTGGCTAGCTGAGCATAAAGAAAAAGTTGACTATTTTGAAAAACATATTAGTTGTTTAGATGACTTGCAGAAAATAACAGACATTCAGGGTGTAAAACGTGAAATTTTAGTTAGGAAATTATTAGCTATGCAACTTAAAAAGGACAAAAATAAGGGTTGTACCTTATATGCAGTAAAAAATTCTGAATCTAATAAGGAAAGAAGTGATTTCTTAGAATGATATCCACTGTTATGAAACTTTAGTGATGTGTTTCTAGAAGAATTACCAGGTCTTCCACCCAAAAGGGAATTTGACTTCATAATTGAAATCAAACCTGAACCGAGCCTATTTCTAAGGCACCTTATAGGATGACTACTATTGAATTAGTAGAGCTTAAGGCAATAGTTACAAGAAATTTTGTCAAAAGGTTTGATTAGACCAAGTGTCTCACCTTGGGGAGCACCGGTAATCTTTGTGAAAAAGAAAGATGGAACACTTAGATTGTGTATCGATTATAGAATGTTAAACAAGGAAACGATTAAGAATAGATATCCACTTCCTAGAATTGATGATCTGTTTGATTAGATGTGTGGTGCATCGGTATATTCTAAAATAGATCTTTGATCTGGATATCATTAGTTACAAATTAAGGATGAAGACATTCATAAAATAGCTTTTAGAACAAGGTATGGACATTATGAATTCACAGTTTTACCATTTGGATTAACAAATGCACTGTAAACTTTTATGAATTTAATGAATAATATTTTTCAAGAATACTTGGACAAATTTGTGCTTGTATTCTTAGATGATATTCTCATATACTCTAAAAGTATTGAAGAACACCATGAGCATTTGAAGATAGTTTTGGAAATCTTGAGGAAGAGATGATTGTTTGGTAAGTTGTCTAAATGTTCTTTCTATGACACGGAAGTGCACTATTTGGGTCATGTTATAAGCAAGAATGGAATAGTTGTAGATCCCTCTAAGATTATAGCTATAACTAAGTGGCCTACACCAAAGAATGTACATGAAGTTAGAAGCTTCATGGGTCTTGTTGGTTACTATAGGAAGTTTGTTAAAGATTTTTCAAAGTTGCTACACCAATAAATTCATTACAAAAAAAGGATAAGAAATTTTGTGGAATGAAAATGTGAATATGCATTTAAAATTTGAAGGATCAATTAACTTCTGCACCTATTTTGGTTGTACCTGGCCCTAATGGGGACTTTACTATTATAATGATGCATCCAGGAAGGTCTTAAGGTATTTTGTTAAAAGGATCATGTCATTGCTTACAAAAGTACAAAACTCAAGTTACATGAGCTGAATTATGCTCCACATGATCTAGAGCTTCTGCCATTGTTTATTCACTTTAAGTTTGGAGGCATTATCTACTTGGTAAACCTTTTGAACTAAAAATGATTATCTTGGGTTGAAGTATATTTTTACTCAACCTAAATCTAAATGCAAGACAACGAAGATGGTTAGAATTTTTATCTTAATATGATTTTGACATAAGTTACATTAAAGGCAAGGAAAATAGAGTAGCAGATGCTCTAAGTCATAGGAAGGACATTTCTACTCTTATAACATTGAGAACTCAATTTAAGGATGAGATAAAAAGTGTTATGGAATCTGATTCTTATTTTTATCAAGTAAAAACACACTTGCTGCAAATCCAAATGATGTGAAATATAAAGGTTTTCAATTTGATAATGAAGGAATCTTATGATTTGAAAATAGGGTATACATAGCTTTTCTAAATGATTTATGAAAGAAATTATTGGATGAATTTCACAATTCACCTTTTTCTAGACATCCCGGTATTACAAAGATGATTGCGATATAAAACAAAATATTTCTGGAAAAGGATGAAAAAGGACGTGATTGAGTTTATGACACATTGTTTAGAATGTCAATCTGTTAAAGTTGAGCATTTGCATCCATCTATTTTTATTGTATCCTCACAAAGCATACGGTAGTATAAATGGCAAGTGATAAGCATGGATTTTGTACAAGGGTTTCCTATGTCAAGAAATAAACATGATGTTATTTTAGTTGTTGTCGATAAACTAACAAAGGTAGCACATTGTATTGCTAGTAATTTTAAGGGTGATTCACTTGTTTTAGAAAATAGATCATACATGGGATTTTTCAGATTACATGGAGTAATTTAATTGATCATATCTGATAGAGATCCAAGAATGACTTCAAGATTTTGGAAAACACTTAATGCAGCTCTAGGAACTAAGCTGAATTTCAGCTCTGCATATCATCTAGAAATGGATGGACAGACCAAAAGAGTGAATCAAGTTTTAGAGGATATGTTATGAATGTATTACATGGATCAAAATATAAATGGGAAGAGTATCTTCCATTAGTTGAGTTTGCATACAATAACACATATCATGCCTCTCTGAAGATGGCACCTTTCAAAAATTATATGGAAGGAAATGTAGAACCCTTATTAGTTGGGACAACATTGAGGATAGAGAGGTAATTGGACTTGAAATCCTTACGGAAAGACAACAAGAAGTTAAAATGATTCGTGAATGCTTAAAAGAAGCAACGGATAGGAAAAAGAGTTATGCTGACTTGAAGTAGGTTGATAGGAAATTTGAACTTGGTGAGAAGGTCTTTCTTCAGTTAAACTAAAAAGAGTTCTATAACTTTTGGCAAGGCTGCCAAGTTATCACCTCATTATGTGGGACCTTTTGAAATTGTTGAAGTAATCAACCCTATATCTTATCATTTAGCATTACCTCCTACTTTATCATGAATGCATGATGTTTTCCATATTTATTTTCTTAAGAAATATGTTTCAGATTTATCACATGTGTTAAATTAGAATTCCTTACAGGTCCAAGACCTAGGAATAATCATGGTTAAACCCATACAAGTGTTGGAAACTCACCAGTTACACTTAAGAAATCGTGAAATAAGTCAATGTAAGGTCTAGTGGGATCAATTTAATGAGGAAAGTGTAACCTTGGAAAAATTTGGAAGATATGAAAATTGTTTTTCCATATTTGTTTGAAAATAATTGATTTTGTTGATTGATAAAGTTTTGAGATTTTATTCGTCAATCATTAGACATTACATTATTTAAAATGGATAGCTACGTTAATGCTGATTATGGAATTTTAAAATATAGTTTTACTTTGAACATATGGAAGGAAAGATAATAATTTGATTGTCCTTGATGAAAATTTCTTAACTAAGTTAATCATCGGGACGATGATTCTTTTTAGGAGGGAAGTATGTAACATCTTTGACAAATTGTTAACTTTATCCTCTTTACATTACAAACGTTGACATGTGATTTGTCCTAAGAAGGTGTATTCTTTTGACTATTGAAAATCATGTTTGCAATGGATAAATTATTTCTATTCTTGGATTCATTTTGTTGTGATGTTGTTGCTTACAAGGAATCCATTCTTCTTGAGTTTGGTAAGGTTGTAAACTGGTGATGTTGTTTGCAAATTTATCTTTCTATAACCAAAAAAACCTTGATCAATTCCATTCATATGCAATTCTTCTTACCCGATCTGTATGAAAAAATGACATTCAAATTGAAGGTAATAAGGGACTCCTTGTATGTATACAATTTTATTGATCCTTCTTTGAAGTCCTTGCTTTGCATTTTGCTGTAAATTGTGAACTTAGATCTTCTTGTTAATTTCTTAAGGACGTTGAATGACGTAAGGAGGATAAGGACCTACTATAGGACTATTAAGGTAAAACCTTAGTCCTAGATCTTTAAGATCTATCCTAATTGGATTCTAACCTAAGGTAAACTAGACCTACCTTAGATCTATTCTAAATTATTCATGTTGCACCCTAACCTAAGTTTGTATACTTTATGGGTGTGGGGTTTTAAAATAACCTAAGGTAATAAGGGACATATCTATGACCTATTACCTAATACTAAACTACTATGGGACATGACTTAATCTATGATGGCATGTTTTCTATGGCAACTTTGAAAGACCTAAGGTAAATAATTTTTATCTAACCTAAGGTCGGATCCTAAACTAATGTTTATCTAACCTAAACTAATGTTAAGATGAAAGGGGACCTAAGGGGGTCACATGGAAATTAGAAGGTGGTGGCGATGGTTTCTATGGAATTTAAGTGATTTGATTTTTGAATTTATGGGACATGGTACTGCCAGTTTTGGTGAAGGCATAAAAATGGAGGGAATTCCTAGCTAGCACCATCATTAAAGATTAAAAGATGCATGCATTTGTTGAAATTGGACTCGCCAACTTTAGATGGTAGTGGCGTGGAGATTTAGGAGGGAGATTTAAATGTAAGTGCATTAATGAGAATTGGTTTTGGCAACAAAACACCTTGGAAGCCATGCAAGAAGATTTTTGGGAAGTTGTTTGGTCATTCGCTCATGGCAATTTTTTCTCTACATGGGGATTCTTGGTTTTCTTCGAACCAGCAGTTCTGTTTTTAATCTTTTGCTATTTTTGGCACCTCTAGACTATTTTTGATCCAATGGAGGTATAAGAATCATGTGAAGAAGAAGTTGTGGGTTGTTGACTTTGTTTGGAAAAGAAAGAACTGTGGAAGCTCGGCTGAATCTTGGCTAGAAACCTTCAAATCAACAAAAGCACTATCAAGCATGATAGGCTCTATCCATTAAGTTGTTCTACCTTTTACTAAATGTCTTCATTAAAACAACTTTTCTCTTGAGAAACAAATGGGTTTGTTATTTCTTTGATGGTTATCTTGCTCTCTTGCTTGAAATTTCTCTATATTTTTCTGACAATGAGCCTCTGTTTGATAATATGGAATGAGGGTTGTCCTCTATTAAATATAATAGTAAATCATGCTTTGTTTTTTTGAGAATGGAATAATGTCAAACTTGTGTAGATCTTGCTTTCTAAGAAAAACAGATTGTGGTATTACATAGTTTTCTTTTGGATTTGTTTTAGTTTATCTTCCTCTATTGGAAAGAGATAAGAAAGTTATTATCCATAGTTATATTTTTGGTGGTTACTTTGAATCTCTTTCTTCTAAAACTATGTTGTAATGGCTGCTTGGGTTCTTTTTTTGTGGATTCAAACTTGGTTGGAAATGACAGGGTATGAAATAATTCTTTTGTCCTTTATAGTTAAAACTTGTTGTTTTGAATCTGGCCCTCCTGTAGAGACTGTGTGGAAATGGTTACTGGAATGTGAAGATTTGTGGTTTCATTTTGCTTGAATATAGCATTAAACAATTTCTTCAGTCTCTAAATTTTTTCATTTTTGGGTTTTTAGATCCTTGGAAGACTAACTTAAAGTTGGGCAATAGATGTTATATTTTATGGGTTGATATTTCAAGCATTGGATTCTTTCGGGGTCACACATGTTTTCTCATGTATGAGCTTGTATGATGTTGACCTCACTGTCTTTTTTACTATAAAATAGTATCAAATTAGATAATGAATCTCCTATTTTTATCTAGGTAAACCTTTTGAATTATGTTTTGAGGGTAAGTTTGTTAATCCCTTAGTGTCGGGTATTTGTTGAAAGACTTCACCGGTGTTTATTCATCTTTGGTGATGACATATTCTATTAAGGGAATTGGTCGGTTCAACTTGAAGGGTTTTCTGATTCCTTACCTTCTTCTTGATCTATAATAATGAAGGGAGTTTTTAGTCCCTTACGTTTGTTTTGTTATGCTAACAATGTTGATGAGTGTGAAAGTCTTGGTGAAACAAGTAGACTAATGTAGGAGTCGACTGAGATATACTTGATCTTCCTATCTTTTTATTTTCCTAAGACTAACTTGTTCACCTATAGTCAGACACCATGTTTTTCATTACGTCTTTGTTATGAAAGGATCAGGTTGGAATTCTCTCTTCACTCACCTGATTATTATTCTTTTATCCATGTTTGATGGGAGTTTGTGTTATCTTGGTTTCTATATTGAATTCGTTCTCGAAAGTGATGGCAAAGTTATGATTATATAGAATGAACTATTTACGACTGAGTGAAATTAAATGTTCAATGGTGGTTATACTTTGAGTATTGTTGTTATTCAAATTCTTTCAAAAACATTTGTTTCTTGATGTATCTTTACATGCTATTACTTTTCTAGTTTTATAAATGAGAGATCTTCTTCTCCGGATCCGACTTACTTCTTAGTCACATAATTTTGTCCAACAACTTGGGTTCCTTTGATCTCTATGTTTTTCAATATTTCTTGATCTTTTGAATGGATCATTTCTAAAGATCTCTATTCAGCTATGTAGTTCCATGCTTGGAGAGGAAAAATGTGGTCTTATTCCTTGATTGTTGTAACTACTCTCTCTCTATATCTTGAGTTAAGGTTTCTTCTCTATGTTCTTAGAAAACTATAGAAGATTGTATGTTGTCCTCTCTTCTTTGGGTTGGGAATATAACACAAAACTCCTCTATTTGGAGGAAGAAAGAGAAGTGTTCTTCTCTCGGTTGTCCTTCCCCTTATGTGTTACTCTTGTTTATAGATTGATCGGTTAAGTTTGTAATATTTTTCCGGATTGCAACTAAGTAGTTGTAGATACTTCTTACTTATTCACCTTAAATTGTATTGAATGGAATCAATATTTGTACTGTGTGATTAATGTGTAATGAAATTAATCAATGAATACTTCCTATTTCTAATTGTTGTGAACTAACTTAAGACTTAGGCTATATCTTGAACTCTAAATTTGGATGTAGCATCTGAAATAGGAATCTCTTATTTTTATGTTGTTGTTGATTTTTCCTAAAACCTTTTAGAAGATGGAATTAGCTTGGTTGTAAATGTTTTCAGATGGAATTTGTTAATATTGAGTTGATGGTTCTTGCTTATTAAAATTAACTCTAGTTTTGTAAAATATTGGAGTTAGTATATCAATTTGTAATTCAGATTGAATGAAGTTAGAAATAAATAGTAAGTACCTTTATTTGAAGGAGATAAGTAATTAGGATGAAATATTACTTATTTGATATAATGATGAAGAGTGCTGATTATATCATGATCTTTTATAAATGTTAATTTTGATTGATCAAATGTTCTTCTTTTATGATTGTTATTTCTTATGATTTATTTATCTACTTGGATTCACTGTTTTATAAAAGAAAAGTTTGTTTTATGAAACAGTTAGTTGAGGGCACATCATTTTAATGTTTAGTTCTTATCATGATCAGTTCAATGAATTGACCCGTGCTAGCAATTTTTGCAGATGGAATTCATAAGTGATAAAGGAAGGAAATAAATTTTATAATGTATTGGATTACCTAATATCTGGATATTTTATGAATAAATATGATTCATTATTTAAATGTATTAAAAGAAGAAAATTTTATTCTTTATTGATCTTAATGTTGTTTGACATGAAATATGCCTGAAATGCATGGTCTTGTAAAATGTGTATTTCACAATGATGAATTGAAAAAGGTTAAGAGTTACTCACACTTGTTGTGCCTTTCTCCTTGTGCATTGTTTGAAAGAAAGTTGTATTCTTATCTTCATTTGTTCTCTTTCTTATCTGAATGGATCCTTATTTTAGTTGGCATTAAATGAATTGGATGGAAGGGGTTTAGTTACAATATTCCTTTCTGAAATGCAACTTATTAAGTTGGTATGCATAGTTAATCTTTCATCTAAGTCTCTTTGGATTAGTAAAAAGATGTTAATGAAATTACAACTTAACTAAGATGACTTGTGTAATGAAAAAGGCTATTACGAAACCTAACTCCTAATAAGAAAGAGGAAGGTTCACTTCATCTTGAGCAATACCTTGATAGGTATAAAAAAAATATATGGTATATATGAATATTTATCAATTAGAATTCATCTCTATGAAGTCTATTAAAATAGAACTTGTTTTGGATCTTAAACAGGCTATGAATGGTTGAGTTATACTAAGTAAATCTTATGAAGGATGTTATTTCTGTTTTGATTAACTGAACTTTAAAAAAATTTAATGAACCTAAAGCAATCATAGGTTTATGTAGTACATTAACAACTCAATCAGGAATTATAATCTTAAGACCTTAAGTAATTTAGGGTTTAGCAGAGTAGTTGTAACTAAACCTTAATTAAGAAGCATAAGTGGGTAATAAATTCTCATTTTGGGTATGTACATCAAGATGGATAATTTTGTCAGATGTTGACACACGCCAACTACATAACTGTACCTTCATGAAGACTAGGGTCTTCATGAGGATACAATGTTGCAGTTGACATGTTGCAACACCCTTCAGTATTGGGTCATCTAGGTCTACATAAACTTAGACTTGATCTTAGTTTCACTCTAGGTCAGATTAGAATTATGAATTAGTATAGGGAGTGACTCTCAATGACTTAGGGTAACTAAACACATCCAATCGACTTAGGTCGATTGAGTATGTATATGTACCTTTAGTCATCGTGAATAGTTCCCTATCTTAATTTATGTTGCTAACCGAGGTTAAGGTCAAAACTTGAACAAGTGAACTGACAGAAGTCAGTGAAGACTATTCTAGATAACGAATGAATGGGGTGGAGGACGTATTCCATTAGATGAGTATGCCGTCTAGGAATAGTAACATGAATAGTATGTTGGAAATCTTTGGCTAAAGTATCACAACCTGCTGGTTGCATTGTCCTATGTCACTTGTTGTCACCCTCAAAATTCCCCTCATTTTAAAGTCAAGTTTCAAAATTTTTGAGTTGGTGCCTTTGATAGATGTTTGAACAAAGTGAGAATTCTAGAGAGATAGAAAAATTTATGCTTTGAAGAACTTGTTGCTCATTTGAAATCTCACCTTGTTAATTTAAAATCTTGTAGTCCACATGGTTTGATAAACTTTTTGTCTTCCTATTTGTATGCTTGAAATTTTTTCCTCCATTTGAATGAAATTGTCAAATCCTTTTTCTATGGTCGTGGATCGCATCAAGCCTGGTATTGTTTACAATTCTTCTTTCCACGAGGAGCAATTTGTTTTTGGGCATGAAGGGTGGATTTGGCCCCAACATCCACGAGTACGTGGACATCTCTAATTGGATGCGGCATGGTGGATTATTTTGTGAACTTATCATTTTTTGTTATTTTTGCAAAAGTGTCAAATTGGCTCTGTGGCCCCGAAGGATCCTGATTGGTCGAATCGAGCTAAGGTGGGAAGGTGGATCGTCGAGCACTTTGAAGATTTTGGCTTTATTGCCAAAAGGAGTAAAGTTACAAAAATGAGCCACAACTCCATTGAAGCCATGTATTGAATATCCATTGAAAATTCAAAGCGGAGAGGTGGGTTGTTGGGACACTTTAGGAATTTTGGCTTTATTTCCATAAAAGGTGTAAAGTGATAAAGTGAACCACAGCCCCACTCATGCCAAGAGATAAAGTCAAATGTAGAGCCATGTATTGAATATCCGTTGAAAAGTCAAAGTGGAGAGGTGGGTTGTTGGGACACTTTAGGAATTTTGGCTTTGTTTCCATAAAAGGTGTAAAGTGATAAAGTGAACCACAACCCCATTCATGCTAAGAGATAAAGTCAAATGTAGAGCTGTATCGAAAGTCAAAGTGAAGAGGCGGGTTGTGGGGACACTTTAGGAATTTTGGCTTTGTTTCCATAAAAGGCGTAAAGTGATAAAGTGAACCATAACCCCACTCATGCCAAGGGATAAAGTCAAATGTTGAGCCCACATCGAAAGTCAAAGAAGAGAGGTAGGTTGTTAGGACACTTTAGGAATTTTGGCTTTGTTTCCATAAAATGTGTAAAGTGATAAAGTTAATCGCGGCCCCGCACATGCTAAGTTGAATAAAGTCAAAATGGAGAAAGGAAGTGTTCAATCGAGACCCAAATCACCTAAGTGTAGAAGGACTACGTAAGGTGCCTCATGTCTCTTTGGCACACTTTTGGTATGGTGAAAAAATGTGGAGACCCCAAACATGCACAGGCCCTCCACGTGGTCAGAGTCTGAAAAGACAAAGCTAGTCATTGAATCAACTAAGTATAAAGAGCCGACAGAAGCCTCCACATGTCCCAACAGTGCACCTCTAAAGGAAAAATTCAAAGCAGGATCCTAAGTGAGTGCAGACTCTCCACATGCCTCATTGGTGCAACTTCATAGGCACAGCCCAAAGAGAGACCTTGAAATAGTGCCAGCCCTCAATGTGTCCCAAGTCCAAAAAGAGGACATCTCGGTCGTTGAAAATTCCAGTAGTCCTGTGGAAGCCTCCATGCATCCAATCGATGCTCTTTCAAAAGAAAATTTCGGGGGTAGTTCCAAACATGTGCTAACCCTCCACATGTCTTGGGTTAGGCAGAACATCTCCACCAATAGGAGGGACTTAGGAAGAATACAAAGGAAATGGAGCGGGCCCAAACGATGCCATTTGTAAGTTCGGTGTAACTTTAGGAGTAAAAAGAGGGGGTGAAATATTAAGACATGCGAGGTCACCACGTGGCCCCTATATGGATAGACCCTTTCACATATTACGAGCCCACATTAAACACCTGACCCCACACCTTCAAACAACCATGTCTTTAAACCAGATCTCAAATTAAGCAAGAAAGGACTTTTCAGAGAGCTCCTAGTGCCTGCTACTCACCCGCCACCATTAATGATCTAGTTTTCAATTTTCGAGACTGTAAAGTCTCTCACCTATCGCCATGGAAACATAAAATATTATTTTTAGCAGGATTTGATGGCTGAGAAATCTAGAAAACATCTTTCATGCCATTAATACGTGATCTGATTGCTTCAAACAGATCAGATTTGATCCAATCTTCCATCCTTCCTTCTCCAACATGCCAAATAGACATGGATAACTGACTGTATATCTTGATTTGGGTGAAAATCTGGAAAACATCTTTCATGCCATTAATATGTGATTAAACTGCTTCAACTAGATCAAATTTGATCTGATCTTCCATCCTTCCTTCTTTAGCACGCCAAAGACATGAAGAACCAAATTTGATATATTGTAGGTGGATTTGTAGGGGCATTGATGGTTGGTGGTTGAGCTTCCAAATTAGATTTCTTTCCTTCTCTTCTTCTCCTCACTTCGATTCATCTATAAATGTAAGATATTTTCTCATTTTAGTTGTTGGACTCTATACTTTTGAAGTGTAAATAGAATCGAAAGTAATTAATACAAAATAATTTCCCCTTTCTCTCTATCTTCATCTATTATATCTTCTTGCTTGCCTGAAATCTATGGATCATTTATCTTCTATAATAAGAAACTTTGTGTTCTTATTGATATGATATCTAGAACTTTGTGTCTATGGAATGATATCTTATGCTGTGAATGAGAATGATTTTGTTTTGTTTCACCTTTTATTAAATACGTATATGGTTATACTTTGCTATCTATATTTCCCAAAGTAATCTTGTTATATTATTCTCTTTCCTTTCTTGATTCTTCCATTCATTTGTATTGATAAGCTATTTTGGTAAAAATCATTTCAAGATGTCAGAAGTCCAGCCTTAAGATGAAAGTTGTACATTTGTATAAAATATCTGTTGCTTGCTTTCAATAAGGGAATCTCTCCCATAAAGAGGAGGGACTTGTTGTCCCCTGACTGTGGTTTTGTTAAAGTACCATTTAAACCCAATAGTTTTTTACGACTCTGTTAGGGATTTCGTTTCAATGTATCCCTTTCTAAAACAACTTCAAGATAATTTTTTTAGTCTAACGAGTCTCTCGATATACACGTGGGAAGAAATCTCTCGGGGTTGAAGATTCTCATTTTCAACTTTTGGAGAAACAAAACTTCTCTCTTCTTCTAGCAAGAAGGAACAAAGGAACTCATTCTGCAAGCACACCTCCTATTAAAGACAAAAATTCCAAGAATAAAATTCCTCTAGAACAACTCAACCCTAATCTTCTTGCTCTAATACTTGTTGGTGTTTCAGTTACCCTTCAAAAAATCTTCCCACGGATGGCAACACCTCTACCTTGGGGACAATGGATTGGGCCTCTTGCTCTTCCTCAACCATTACATGAGTTACCCAGGAGTAGTAGGAAAGGTTTTCCTAAATTTTGAGGTGATGGGAAGGTACACCCAGATGAACACATTACAGCCTTTAGCATTGCATGTGGGATTCTTGGGATTGAGCATGAAGACGTTTCTATCAGGATCTTTGTAGAAACATTACAGGATAATGTTGTTGATTGGTTCTATCATCTTCCTACTGGGTCAATTACTGATTGGACCACCTTGACAACTCAGTTTGAGAAATGTTTCAAACCTGTTAAAGATGTGCATGCTCTCTTAGCTCAAATTTCTCATATCAAGAAGGAACCACATGAGCCCATGAGAGAATTTGTAGCCAAATTCAAAAGCTCATTCATAAAATTCCATAGGAACACTCAACCTATAAATCAAATCCAAAAATCTTCTTCCTCAATGCTCGTCTACATGAAGTAAGTTATGCACTAAGGAGAGCTAACCTTGTAACTCTGGATGCTTTGATCAACATTTGGCTATTAGTGTTGAGGATGATTTAATCATGTCTAGTAAATTGAAAAGAGAACCCTCCAAGTCTAAAGCATCCTCCTCTTCCTCTCCTGGAGCCAATTTAGATTAGTTAGTGTAGAAGTTGGCAAATGATCTCATTTCCATCAAAAAGTAGTTGGCTCAACATACTCCTTATCAATATATTCTAAGAAGGAATTTTTAGCCTAGGAACCGGTTACCTCCTCAGAATAAATTGACTATTGAAGGCCCACCTATCAAGGTTCCAGTCAATGTAACTTGTGAAGTTTAAGAACTCCGATGATGAGGAGTTTAAGGAACTATATGAAGAACCGAAGAAGAGGTTGATGAAGAACTGGTAGATCTTGGTGGATCTCAATTTCATTTCCTTACCACTTTGAAGGTATGGATGATGAAGATGAATATGATGAAAGATTGGCAGAGATGAATAATGAGTCATATGCTGTTATCAATTGAGAGCAAATGAACAGAAAAAAAAAAGTGATGCATCCTGCTAAGAAATCCAGAGAGTTTCTTATAACTATTCCAGTAGTTGTAAGAAGAGGAGATCCTATTCCCACTACCTCCATGCAAACGGTGAGTAATGTTAATCCTCCTCCTTCTACCTCTGTTTCCAAAAAATTTCTCCTTCAATTCCTAAAGTTGATAAATCAAAATTTTCTCCTATTCCTAGTAGTGATGCCCCATCCACCTCTGGGTCTTTTGATATCATTGATCACCTTAAAAAGACCAATATCTAAATTTTAGAGGTAGAGTTTTACCAAACCCATCCAAAATCCTTTACTAAAATCATAATCTTTGTCAATTCCAAATCCAAAGCTTCATCCAATACTTCTAAACGTATTTTCCCACTCCCTCTTCCTCACCTCAACCAAACCTTGTGGCTGCAGGCAGTCACTTCCCTAATGAGAACATTGAACCATTCTATGTGACTCTCCTCATAGCTGGCCATAAACCCAATAATTATGTTATAGACTCAGGAGCATCAGACAATGTAATGCCTACAAAAGTAGCTCATGTTTTGGGCCTAACTTTAACATGTACCTTTGGTTCTTGCTATTCCATGGAGAGTAGAGAAGTGCCTTTGGTTGGAAGGATTAAAGATGCACAAGTAGCCTTCACTGATTTTCCAAAGAAAAGGGTTACAACCACTATTTTGGTTGTTGATATTCCTCCCTCATATGGTATGTTATTGAGTAGGAATTTATGTAAAGAGGTAGGAGGTGAAATTTAGATGGACTGGTCACATGCTTTAATCCCGGTCAATGGAAAAATAAGAAAGTTGTTACTAGAAAAGAAAACTGAGTATATTGTGCAAAAGACTGATGATCCAAAAGCACAAATACTCTATGAAGATATAGGGCATGGAAACTATATGATCATGTCAGAGGATGAGGCAAGTCTTCCTAAGGGAGTGATTCATGATCCCAATGGCATTTGGACTTTGGATTTTTATGGAAGCTTCTCTTCAACTGGTTCTAGAGCTGGTGTGGTGTTAATCTCTCTAGAAGGGAAGATTCATCCATTTTATTTCAAGCTTCATTTTGAAAATACAAATAATACATTTGAGTATGAGGCTCTCATCCTTGGGTTGAGCATGGAAAAAGAAATAGGAGTAAAGAATCTTTGTGCTCGTGGTGATGTAGAGTTGATTGTGAAACATGTAAGGGATATTTACCAAGTCAAGAATAGGAGATTGAAACATTATAGAAATCTTGTTTGGGATTTCATTAAATTCCTTGATGCTTTCTCAATTGAAGTTGTGCGCAATAGAAAAGAACACTAGAGCTGATTCTCTAGCTATCTTAGGATCTTTGTTGATTCTTCTTCCAGATTTCTCTCAAGAGAAATTTACCATTGAAATGATTCATCAGCCTAGTGTGCCAATGTAAGCAACTGGAAGGTTTTCAATGATGATAAAGACTTTCTCTCTTTCTTGGAGCTTAAAGATAACTTTAATCAGTTATATTTTGAATGAAGTGAAATTTCTTCCTAAAGAATATGTGCCCTCTAATGAGGAAGATATCAAGGAAGAGATGGATCAGGATGGTTGTATTAAGTTGAAGGGTAACAAGATTCCAAAAGGGCTGGTGAGTTTAGAAGTTTTGTTTGATAAGCATGATAGGTATATCAAATCTGAAGCTTCTCAAGGGACTCGATAATATGCTAAGTATGAGAAGGTCAATATTGGAGGAAATGATGAACACAGGGTGGTGAATATTGGAAAATGTTACACTCAAGAAGAGAAAAAAAAGCTAGTAAACCTATTTAAAAATTATGCCGATGTTCTTGCCTATTCATATGAAGATCTTAAGGCTTTTCAACCAAAGGAGATGCAACACTATATCCCTCTGAAACCAGGATCAAACCTTTCAAGAAGAAGCAAAGGCAATACAATCCTAAGGTTGTTGATACTATTTTTCAAGAGATCCAGAAGTTACTAAAAGCCAAGATTATTTTCCCTATACATCATTCAACATGGATTTCCAACATTGTGCCTATCAGAAAGAAGAATGGTGAGATTCACATCTGTGTAGATTTCAGAATTTGAATCAGCCTCTCTAAAAGACAACTATTCACTCCCCATGATGGATCAAGTTTTGCAAGTTGTCTTAGGCTATGAGATGTTGTCTATGCTAGATGGATTCTTTGGATACAATCAAGTGGAAGTCAAGACTCCCGAGATCAGCACAATATTGCTTTTACTCCCCTTGGGGCACCTTTTCCTACAAGAGAATGCCATTTGGTATTATCAATGCTTGGTGCCACTTTTTAGAGGGAAAGTGTATTTTTGTGTACCTTGATGATTTGACTATTTTTTCAAAAACAAAGGTAGATCATCTTCAACATCTGAAACAAATCTTTAAAAATGCAAAGAACATGGATTTTCCTCAATCCTAAGAAGTATGTCTTTTGTGTTACTGAAGGCAAGTTTCTAGGGCATATTGTTTCCAAAGAAGGGATCAAGATACATCGAAAAAGAGTTCAAGTAATCCAATAGATTCCTCTTCCTACAAGTAAAAAGGGTGTTCACTCTTTTTTTGGAAGATAAATTTCTTGAGGAGATTCATTCCATATTTTGCAGAATTGACTATGAGTGTTGCTCACATGATGAAAGGAAATAAAAACTTTGGTTGGAATTTCGAAGGTAAAGAAGCATTTGAAGGTATCAAGAAAGCCATTGCTAGAACCCCCATCTTAGCATGTCCTGATTTCAACAAAGATTTTATTATCTATTGCTATGCTATAGAGAGTACCTTGGCTACTGTGCTAACTCAAAGAAATTCTAAGGATCATGAACTTCCAATTTCCTTCATGAGCTATGTTTTGAAAGCTCATGAATTGAAATATACTATGATGGAGAAACATGATTTTGTAGTGGTCAAAGTTGTCAAGTAGTTTCATTTTTATATTCTTAATTCTCACTTTGTTGTGCTTGTACCTGATACAACCATCAAGTCTATTCTTACACAATAGGAGTTTGGAACTAAGAGAGGAAATTAGGTAGCAAAAATCCAAAAATATGACCTTGATATCAAGCCAACTAAACTAGTTCGGGGTAAAGGCTTTTGTGAGTTTATTGCTGAAGGGGCTGATGAAGAATTGTCCACAAAAGCAGTTGATGTTCTGTTGTTCTCTTGCTCGCTTCAACGAGAAAATTGGTATGCTAATATTACACATTATCTTACTTATGGAGAGTGTCAATCCCATTTGAGTGCTAAAGAAAAGAGATCTATTAAGCTAAGTTCTACACGATATGTATTATGGGAAAATGCTTTGTTCAAGTGAGGCATTAATGGAAGGTTCCTTAAATGTGTGGACAAAGAGCAACAAAAGAAGTTATTTTTATCTTTTCATGATTAGGATTCTAGAGGGAATTTCTCTTCTACTGTTACTACCCATAAATCCTTCATGTAGGGACTATTGGGCTACATTGTTCGAGAGATGTGTCAAAATGGGTAGGTAAGTGTGAATCTGTCAGACTTTTGTTGGGATACCTAAGTTGGTTGTTTTACCACTCAAACTAGTAGTGACTGATAAGCCTTTTCAACAATGGGGATTGGATTTCATTGGAACTCTTAACCCACCTTCCACTGCTTTGGACATACTCACATGCTAACTGCTACAAATTACTTCACAAAGTGGGTAGAGGCTATTCCAGTCAAAAGCACTACTTCTGAGGTGGTGTGTAATTTCATCAAGGAGAACATCTTGATAAGGTTTGTGGTAGCAAAAAAAATTATGACTGATAATGCTTCGATTTCTTCTTCTTCCGAGATGATGGATTTCTTCTATAGTTATTGATCTTGCCTTGTTCCTTTTTCCAAGTCAAGTCATCCCCGAGAAAGAGCCAACTATGATCACCCTCAAAATTCCCCTCATTTGTTAAGTTTCAAAAATTTTAAGTTGGTGCCTTTGAGAGATGTTTGAGCAGAGTGAGAAGTATGGAGAGATAGAAAATTCGTGCTTTGAAGAAGTTGGTGCTCATTTGTAATCTTGCCCTGTTAATTTAAAATCTTACAAATCCACATGGTTTGATAAACTTTCTGTCTTCCCATCCGGAAGCTTGAAAATTTTTTCCTCCATTAAAATGAAATTTTCAAATCCTTTTTCCATGGCCGTGGATCACATCGAGCCTAGTATTGTTTACGCTCTTCTTTCCACAAGCAAAGCAATTTATTTTCCAAGCATGAAGGGTGGAGTTTTTTCCCTCCTCTATTTATTTTTCTACAGTCATGAATGATGGGCATATCTTCCCTGTCAATTTTTGGCCCCAACATCCACGAGTACATGGACATCTCTAATTAGATGAGGCATGGTGGATTTTTTCACGAACTTATCATTTTTTATTATTTTTTCAAACCTATCAAATATGCTCCGTGGCCTCAAGGATCCTGATTAGTCGAATCGAGCTAAGGTGGGAAGGTGGATCATTAGAGAACTTTGAATATTTTGGCTTTATTTCCAAAAGGAGTAAAGTTACAAAAATGAGCCACAACTCCGCTAAAGCCATGTATTGAATATCCGTTGAAAAGTCAAAGCGGAGAGGCAGGTTGTTGGGACACTTTAGGAATTTTGGCTTTGTTTCCATAAAAGGTGTAAAGTGATAAAGTGAATGTGACCCCACTCATGCCAAGGGATAAAGTCAAATGTTGAGCCCACATCGAAAGTCAAAGCGGAGAGGCGGTTGATGGGACACTTTAGGAATTTTGGCTTTGTTTCCATAAAAGGCATAAAGTGATAAAGTGAACCATGGCCCCGCTCATGCTAAGGGATAAATTCAAATGTTGAGCCCACATCAAAGTCAAAGAAAAGAGTTGGGTTATCGGGACACTTTAGGAATTTTGGCTTTGTTTCCATAAAAGGTGTAAAGTGATAAATTGAACCATGACCCCACTCATACCAAGGGATAAAGTCAAATATTAAGCCCACATCAAAAGTCAAAATGGAGAAACGTAGTGTTCAATCCAGGCTCAAATTGGATAAGTATAGAAGAACCACGGAAGGTGCCATGTGTCTCTTTAATGTACTTTTGGTATGGTGCACAAACGCGGAGACCCCAAATGTGCACAAGCCCTCCATGTGGTTAGAGTCCGAAAAGACAAATCTAGCCATTGAATCAACTAAGTATAAAGAGCCAGAAGCCTCCATGCATCCTAATGGCATAGATACTAAGGACAAGTTCAAAGTAGGATCCTAAGTGAGCGCAAACTCTCCACGTGCCTCATCGGTGTAACTTCAAAGGTGCGGCCCAAAGAGAGACCCTAAACTAGCACAAACCCTCCACATGTCCCAGGTCTGAAAATGGGACACCGATTGTTAAAAAGTCTAGAGTCTGTGAAAGTCTCCATGCATCCAATTAGCGCTCTTTGCAAAGAAATGTTCGGGGTAGTTCCAAATGTTGCACTAGCTCTCCACATGTCTCGGGTTAGGAAGAACGTCTCCGCCAATAGGAGGGAATTAGGTAGAATACAAAGGAAATGAAGTGGGCCCGTAGATAGCACCATGTGTTAGTTTGGCGTAACTTTATGAGAAAAAAATAGGGGGTGAAATATTAAGATGTGTGAGGTGGCCAAGCGGCTCCTGTATGGACGGACCCTTTTATATATTGTAAGCCCAAGTCAAACTCCTAATCCCGCACCTTGAGACAACCATGTCTTTAAACCAGATCTCGAATTGAGTGGGAAAGGAATTTTTAGAGAGATCCTGCGCTGCTTGCTACTCACCCGCCACCTTAAATGATCTAGTCTCGCCATTTTCGAGGTCACAAGTCTCTCACCTATCACAACAAAACATAAAATATTATTTTTAGCATGATTTGATGGCTAGGAATGGAAAACATCTTTCATGCCATTAATACGTTATTTGATTACTTCAAATGGATCGATTTGATCTAATCTTCCATCCTTCCTTTTCCAACACACCAAATTGACATGGAGAACTGATTGGATATCTTGATTTGGGTGAAAATATAGAAAACATCTTTCATCCCATTAATATGTGATCAGACTACTTCAACTAGATCAAATTTGATCTCGATCTTCCATCCTTCCTTCTTGAAAGACGCTAAAGAAATGCGAGAACCAAATTTGATAGATTCTAGGCATATTTTTAGGGGCATTGATGGTTGGTGCTTGAGCTCCCAAATCAGATTTATTTCCTTCTCTTCTTCTCCTCTCTTTGCTTCATCTATAAATGTAAGATATTGGCTCATTAAAGTTGTTGGAATCGATACTTTTGAAGTGTAAATAGAATCAAAAGCAATCAATACGAACAATTTATCCTTTCTCTCTGTCTTCATCTATTATCTCTTCTTGTTTGCTTGAAATATGTGGATCATTTATCTTCGTAATAAGAAACTTTGTGTTTTTATTGATATGATTTCTAGAAATTTGTGTCTATGGAATGATATCTTATGCTATGAATGAGAATGATTCTTTTTGTATCACTTTTTCTCAATACATATAATTTTATACTCTACTATCTATATTTCCTGAAAGTACTATTATATTCTACTCTTTCCTTTCTTAAATTCTTCCATTCATTTATATTGATAAGCTATTTTGGTAAAAAAACATTTCAAGATGTCAAGTCCAAATTTTAAGATGAAAGTTGTACATTTGTATATAAGCTTTGTTGCTTGTTTTCAATAAGTGAACCTCTCCCATAAAGAGGAGGGACTTGTTGTCCCCTGACTGTGGTTTTGTTAAAGTACCATTTTAAAACCCAACATTCTAGTTTAAGAAATGGGATTTAAGATGAATATTGGTAACAAATATTTAGATAGGCTTCTTAAACAAAACACTCAATACCCATAATAGGGTAAGAGAACCAAGTATACTTAGTATACACTTAGTATTCAATACTTTAAGTTAACATGAGAGATCGGTAGTTCACTAAGTCATTTACAGCTGCATATGGTTATCTTGTATGTGATTAATTGGCATGGAATATGAGTTCTAAATTATAATTTTTTAGAATAGAGAACATTATGTATTTAATTTTTTCCCCCTTATTTTTAAAGTCTTAAAATGGGAATGTTACACAAAAATCCCAAGGAAGAATTGGTTGAGGATATAACTCCTAAAAATGAACTCTCGGTGGAAAATATCCACCTACGGTATCGAGGTTGATAGTTATGTAGGCCAAGATGACAACCAAAGTGTCGGCATCGACACCTCTGTTAGAAATATGAGAAAATGAGCAAGAATCAAATAATGATCCCGTGACACCCCATCTTCGGTAAGAAGGTCACAACATATTATTAGACCTCTAGAAAATTTTTCCCTTTCTTTATTATTTGTTACTATCAGATAGTGGTGAGCCAGAGAGATTTGATGAGGCAATGCACGTGGAATCCACTAAGGAGTGGTAGCGTGGCATGAATGAGGAGACGGACTCCTGGAAAAGAATCAAACATGGGATTTTGTAAAATTACTGGTTGTGAAGAGAGTACTAAAAAGAAAATGGGTATACTATGTGAAAGAAGAAGAAGGTGGACGGAAAAGGTACAAATCAAGTCTTGTAATGAAGGGGTATGAACAAAAGAAAGGTATTGATTTTGATGAAATTTTCTCCCCGTTGTAAAGATGTCTTCCATTCATACTTTTGTATTAAGTTTAGTTGTTGTTGAATATTTACACTTAGAACAAATTTATGTCAAGACAACATTTCTCCACGGTGACTTAGAGGAGGAGATTTATATGTAGAAACACTTGGGTATGAGGTGAAGGGTAAGGAGAAATTGGTTTATAGGTTGAAGAAGAGCCTATACGGGTGTAAGAAAGCTCCTCGGAAATGGTATCTAAGGTTTGATAGTTTTATGCATGAGCATGGTTTTACTAGATGTCAATCGATCATCATTGTGTGTACTTTAAATGGTTAGATAGTGGGGCTACATTATTCTTCTATTATATATAGATGATATGCTTGTAGAAGCGAGGTCTAACATGCAAGAAATTGCAAAGCTTAAGGAAAATCTTGCACAAACATTTTCAATGAAGGATTTGGGTGCAACAAATAAAATCCTTGGTATGAAAATCAAGAGGGACAAGAAAAATAAGAAGTTGGTGTTGTCCCAAGAGGACTATGTAGAAAAGGTGTTAGAGAGGTTTTAGATGTAGAATGCAAAACTAGTTAGTACACCATTGCTAGACATTTTAGATTAAGTAAAGAGCAATGCCCAACAACACACGAGGAAAAATATTATATGGCACGAGTTCCTTATTCTTCCATAGTTAGGAGCCTCATGTATGCCATGGTTTGTACCAAGCCAAACTTTCCCAAGCAGTGGGATTTGTTAGTAGGTATATGGAAAATCCAGGTAAAGCACACTAGAAGGCAGTCCAGTGGATTCTAAAGTACTTGAGAGGGACCAGTAGTAGGCACTTGTGCTTTGGAGGGTCAGATTATGCTTTACATGGATTTGTGGATTCAGATATGGTAGGAGATGTGGATAGCAGAAGGAGCACTACTAGATATGTGTTTACAGTTGGTGGTGCGACAGTGAGTTGGATCTTAAAGTTACAGAAGGTAGTTGCCCTATCTACTACAGAGGCAGAATATGTTGTAGTGACTCGAGGCAAGTTTGGAAATTTTATGGATGATTAGGTTCATGGAGGAGTTGCATAAGGAGTAAGGGGATTATAATTTACACAAAGATATTCAAAGTGCAATTCACTTGGCAAAGAACTCATCCTTCCATTCAAGAACCAAACACATTCAACTAAGATATCACTTCATACAACAAGTGTTGGAGAATGGGAAGCTTGATTTAGAGAAGATTCATATAGATGATAATCCTGTTGATATGTTTACCAACCATATGACAAAGGAGAATTTGGATTTGCATTCAAATTCTGTGGGTCTTCAAGATTGATCTTGAAGTGGAAGAAACAAGCCAAGAAGAAAATTCCAAGCAGGAGCTGTAGTGGTGGAGTTACAACAATCGGTATCAAGTGGGAGATTGGTTGTTGTGAATCCCGATAGCGACGGGGTTACAAGGGGGTATTCAGCCCCCTTATAGGGTCCGAGGGGGATGACCCCTTTGGTGGGTGGTCCGGGGGTGTGTGCCTTGGAAGGGGTTCAAGGGTAAGCCCCCATAAGCCACATTTTATATGTATTTATGCATTGTGAAATCTGGACCATTCCATATTAGACCATAGATCTAACGGGTGGTTTTCTATGTTTCCCCGAAATGATAACAAACCTAATATCTTTAAATGGTTGTTATGTATGAGGTTCATTGTATTAATTACGGCACCGTAAGAGATATTTTTTCTAGATTGAATAAAAGGATTTGTTGTTTCTAGTGGACGTAGCCCATTTTTGGGTGAACCACGTTAAATCTGTCTCTCTATTTTATTACATTATTTTCTGTTTTACATTTTTTGCATTATTCATTACATGCTTGTTTATCTGTACAATTGGTATAATCCTAACAACATCCAACAAACTCCCATCCTTATACTAAGTGTCAACATATCCCTCATAATTTCATCATCATACATCAATCTTCTCCCATAGTCATACAAACCACACATTTAGTGTCATCATTTCCCGATGACACAATCTTGTACTTCAATTCACACTTAACTATTGAGGGCTTACTACACATGAGCCCCTCACACTACACTATTAGGAAATCTTAACATCTTACATCACATACTACACAACGTATATCATACTAATTTTCATCATACATATACAATGCCCTTATGGTCTATAAGTCTAACACTATACTCATTCTACATACTACATAACATGCATCTCAACATTATTACTCCACCTACACACATTGTATTACATACTATTCATCGCATATTACACATTGTACACATCATATGTACTTTCCATCATACATCATACTATTCTTCATCATTCATGTGTCTATCATATATACATCTAACATTACATACTACTCATACTACATCGCGTGCATCTTACACTTTTGACTCTACATACACACATTACATTGCATCTTATACAATGTACACCACACATTCTATACATCATAAGGTCATCTACTCGCCTTGACTACTACATCATTTTCTATGTGTTGCACTCACTAGCCTATGGCACACTTTAGTTCCTCACCCATACTCGACTATCAAGGGTTTACAAGTTACATGTTTATCATTTAACCTCTATTCATGTGACACTATTAGGTTAGTGACATATTCTATAGGCTAATGGTCACCTCATTTATCCACTTGTAGTGGTTTATGATCTTAGGCTACATCACCACTCCTTCTATTCATCTTGTAGTGGTATACGCTTTAGGCTACATCATCACTCTTTCGATCATCTTGTTGTGATATATGCTTTGGCTATAAGGTTCATGCACACAAAATTCTATGTCACATCTTATCAATACAAATACATATTCATCACAACACGTTAGGAAAAACACACACTTCGACCATTTCTAGATGACACACTCTCATTTACGGTTCATTCTTGACTCTTGAGGGGGCAAACCAAATGAACCTCATTGCATACATTTCCATTCACTCGGGGTCATGTAGCTTCTACCATTCCATCCATCCACATCATACTATATATTATGGTTATTTTTACTCTTGCATACATTTTCTTGTATATGGTCACTTTATTACACATGCTAGCTAGATCTCTTATATGCCATTTATCTTTACATACACACATACACGTTCACGCCTTTTCCTAGTTGTGATTGTAGATACAAGACTTTTGCATGCATCACGTATGCTCACCTTCTACCATTCCTACATTGATTGATAGGGGCATCCACCTTTGTTTCTCATAACTGATATTGTTCCACTTAGTACTCAAAGCACTTTACATTACTTGGTTATACACACTTTTGACATACTAGTTATCTTTCTAACAAGCTAATAGGTGCTTCATTTGCAAAATTTTTTATGCAGGGATATTTACTTCCATACTTCTTTGTTATATTGTCAGTTATTTCTTGTTTTTGTATGTGGGCCTTGACCTATGTTTGGTGTGCACATTCATTTGATTTACATGGCCATTATTGTGTTACATGTCTTGCGACATCATGAGTGGTGTTCCATGTTTGCAACCCGCTTTGGTGGTATACTTTTTCTTCTTGCGTGTTTACATTCTTATATTTCTTGGCAGCTTACACATTTCTTTCTACATACATGCTTGTTCATACTAATACTTGTTTTGCCTAGCCTTCTTGTTTATGCGTGCCTTAGTTTCTACCAAGCGTATTCTTTTTTTCCCTTACAGGTAGAGTTACAAAGCTCATGTGTTTGGTCATATTTTAGGGACACATTCTCTTATTAGTGACGTCATATGTGCCCCCAAAGAGGAGGGCATCATTTGGGGTTTTACATTCTATAGAATACTTCTAAATTGATCTAATTCAAAGTGTACTTTCTACCCTTGGTAGTGTGGGTTATGTAGCGAGGGGGTATCGACTAGTCTACGAACCCCATACACAAAGTGTATTTTATAGGACATGGTTATCCTTAGCATTCTAGGGAGTAATTACAGTGTGAGAGGATATCGAAGAATTCCTCTCTACACTACTTCATCTAGTGGAATTGGATTACCCAAAAACTAGGTAGTATAGAGATCTCTTCACACATATTCAGGGAAGCAGTTAAAGGTTGAAGGATACAATAGAATTCCTCCCTACACTTCTTCATCCTATGGCATTGGATCACCCAAAAACCTAGGACAGGATATCCTCTTTCTACACCCTTTTCTCTCATCACGGATCAAGTGCACATGTTCCTTTTACACTTTTCATACTTTCATTTTAGTCTTTTCATTATATATACATGCATCTTTTACATGCATTTTGACATATATACATGTGTATTTGACTTCTTTATCATGTTCTCTTGCAGGTCCGAGCGTATGAGAAGCAAGTAGTCAACAACAACAATGACAAAAACAACGTCAACAACAACACTTTTTTAGTAGCACACACCATACTAACCATTCAGGTACATCACATACATTAGCAACTACACATGTGTTTCTACCCTATGTTTAGTGTCATTACTTGTTTGTTCTTTTACATCTATTTTTTCCACGCTCCATAACCTTTTTTCACTCAACTCTTGTCTAGTCCTTCTGGCGTGATTTTCTACATCACTCTACATTGGTATTATGTATGCATCTCTATCTACTTTATGTTATCGAGCATTCCACTCACAAACATAAAGTGGGGGAAAATATAGACACTAAATCACACAATTTGGGTATTATTTAGTCCCGATCTCATACTAATACTCATATGGTTCTTGAGTGAATAAAATTTCTAATTAACCCCGTCTTTTGGATATTTTATTTGCTTTCTGCTGTAATTCCCGACCTTCACCTCATATATGCACATTTTATTTTTGATGCTTTCCATCATTTTAGCTTTTACCGGGGCACTCAAAGCTAGTACTGGGTGCCCGCTTACCATGGTCCCGGGCTTGGGGTTCCCGATCCCTTCTAGACTTTCTCACCACTTTTTGTCCACTTTTTATCCATTTGAGTTTCTTATAATTTTGGCAATTGGAATTTTTGGGTTTAATTATGAAATTATAACAAGAGACCCATATAAATATAAAGGTATGAGACCATGATGAGGGACAAATCATGAGGCACTATTATCATCATCTAAGGTTACATCCATCTAGAGCTCATTTACATCCATCTAGCTCATCACAAGGGACAAGGTTGGTTCATCTACATCACACAAGCATTGTATAGAAGTTTATTCTATTACATCTACCATTATAATAAATTTTCCTACACAATTATTTCGACTACTTCAAAAATGCAACTAGAATAATAGTAAACTAGGGCATGATCACACACACACACATAGAACTACATCGGGTTTGAGATGTAGTGCAAAATCAATTAATAAGTCCACAATTGTGTTCGTTGAGGAAAATCCGACCCCTTCATTTTTATTTTTATTTTTTAGGGTTTGATGCTTGTTTTTGGGTCTTGCAGTCTATCTTTCATCACTAATCATTGGCAACATATGGCACAGAGTAGCTAATTACATGCAATAAATAGCGATGGTTTCACATCATCAACAAGGTTTGGTTTTCAGACATCTTATAATGACCAAGGTGTCTAGAATATGGAGTAGGGCACCCACAAGCACCTCATTTAGAAAAAAATTAGATCTCGTATCTTCTAGAGCTCTTGTGTGGTTGCATATGCATTTTTTTACCCAAAGTGTGCATCCCGCAACATAGTAACATATTTAGCTTTTTTTTAATCCAGGGCCTATTTATCCAAAGCTATGATTCCAGTTCAAAATAGCAAGGGCACAATAGTATGAGTGGTTTTTACCATGTGGTTAACCCCAAAACAAAGAAACATTCTTCAATGGTGTTCTAAATCAACCTAATGGTGAAAAGTGCTTATGCTTCTCAAGAGATAAATGAAGAATAAAATCAGTAATAGGAAAGTACTCAAGAGGCCCCTTAGAATGACACCTCACTCGTGAATTAGAAAGAAAATTATTTATGTGGGATGAATCAACCTCCTTCTCAAGGTGTAGCAGCAAACACGAGGTCCAAGAAAATAAATATAGAAGAGGGGAAGTCATTAAACATAATTCCTTATCAACCCTCTCTCACACTTCAAGGAGTTGACAGCTCAAACACAATCCAAAATTCACAAAATCAACCTAAGGGACTTGTTGTATCAGCTCATGTATAGGATAAATTAGTGGTGAACAAAGGGAAGCAAAAGGAAAATCCAGATCCATTCAATATTATTGATCAAATGAAGAAAAAAATGTGAGTATCTCCATGTGGGAATCATTGGAAATTCCATGCCAAAGAGATTTATTTCAGGTATCCATGACCAACTTGTCCATCTCAAATGAGTCATCCAAGGATCGGAAAAGGTGCTCACCAATGCATTACAACAAGAGAAGGAGGTTAACCAAGAAAAACATGAATCCTCCACCACTCTACGTGTCCTTAATCATCAAGAATAGACTAGTACACAACTATATGATTAATTCAAGGGAAAGCAACTCAAGAATACCAACATAGATTATAGATTAGTTAGGTCTCAAATATGAGCCTATTTTAAAAGGAGTGGTTCAACCGAATGAGAGATTAGTGGGAATGTTTGGAGTCATCAAGGGTTTAAACCTTATCTCATATTCATGTCCCAATGTCATAGTTCCTTAGGATATACATGTGATTGGTCTACCTCAACTCTTTGGCCTATGTTTATCTTAGGACTTCACTACTAAATTTGGGGGCTACTTACTAGCTAGTTGGTCTCACAGATCTTCATAATAAGATATGGAGCCAAGGCTACTATCAAGTTAGAGATAATTACCACATACCACATTGAACCTTATGTGCCAAGCCCTATCAATGCTAATTGCACAATCTTTGATCAAGAATATTTCCCAAGCACTCAGGAGGAAGACTAAAATTGGAGGCATTCCAGATTTGACACTTGATGAATGGGAACACAAGAGGCATGGTTATGATCCTTATAAAGAAATGGAAGAAGATGAATTGGGTATCTATTTTCTACAAAAAGTAAATACACCTCTTCCTAGTGTCACAAAACTAGATGATGAAGATGAGAATGGATTTTGGAAAATGTTCTTTGATGGTTCAAGGAGCAGACAAGGTGTAGGAGGAGGAGTAGTGCTCGTGTCTCCCTAAAGGTATCAAATATTACTCTGATTTCAAATTTTAGTTCACTTGTTCAAATAACACAACAGAGTATGAATCCCTTATCCATGGATTACATTGGACAAGGAAGAAGAATGTCAAGAATGTGCAAGCATTTAGGGACAATGAACTGATTATAAATAAAGTTATAGGTTCCCATGCAACCAAGAATTACCTTCTCAAGATCTATAAGCACATGGTATGGGATCTTGTAGAAGACTTTGAAGCATTCAACATCAATTCCATACCAAGGAAAAATAATGAAGTTACAGACAAGCTTGTAGAAATTGGGGCAATGTTTGACATTGATGAGGATATAGAGAAGGAAAAAAACATCCTCATATGAAGGTGGTAGTGAGACAAAATTTTCTAGATAGTAACACAAGTTTCTAGGTGTTCAAGAGTGACCAAAAATCATCAAATTCCTTCAAGAAGAGGCTGATTTCTCTTCAAGAAACCAAGAAAAGTTGAAGAAGGGGTACAAAGATTAGGTAGTCTATCTAAGAATGAACAAGCTGCCTAAAGGTCTAGTGACTCTAGAATCAATCTTCAATCCCAATGATCAGTTCCAAAAAGAGAAAGAAAATATCATAGTCAAAGGTGAAGATTCAAATTCTATTTCAGTTGGGGAAGGAAAATTACTCCAAATTGGAAAGGTAAGTACTCAACAAGAAAAACATGATTTCATACAAATTTTCCAAGAGTTTCTTGATATATTTGCATGGAGCTATGAAGATCTTAGGGGATTTGATCCTATTTTAGCTCAACATACTATTGAACTAGATCTAGAAGCTAAACTCATCAGGCAGAAGCAAAGAGGATGAAATCCTCACATAGAGCCTCTAATGAAGAAGGAATTGAATAAGATAATTAAGGAAAGCATAATTTCCCTATCAAGCACTCATCCTAGGTTACAAACCTTGTGCCAGTTTGGAAAAGAAATGGGGAAATTAGGTTGTGTGTGGATTTTAGAGATCTAAATAGAGCTTCCTCAAGGATCACTACCCACTCCCATTAATGGAACAAATCCTACAAGTAGTAGCTGGTTCTAAAATATTTTCACATCTATATGGCTACTTGGGTTATAACCAAATCATGGTGAGAGAAAAGATCAGTTACAAACATCCTTCACCACAAAGTGGGGCACATATGCTTATAGGAAAATTCCATTTGTCTTATCCAATGCTAGAGCTATATTTTAGAGAGCCATGGACATGGTATTCAAGGGATGATTAACAAGATGGTTCTTGTGTACCTTGATGACATTATAATATTTTCCAAGAACACAATTGATCCTCTTTCCCATCTCAGCTAAGTGTTCAAGAGATGTAGGTAGTTTGTAGTTTCCCTAATTTGAAGAAATGCATATTTATAGCTCACGAGGTAGGCTCTTAGGACAAATTATATATAAATATGGATAAATATTAATCTAGATATATTTGAATCCATTTTGGCATTTCCTTTGCCAAGTCATAAGAAAGCTCTCCAAAGCTTCTTAGGGAGGATAAATTTTATCATAAGGTTTGTGCCTAATTTTTCTAATCTTGTTAATCCACTGACGCCAATGCTAAGGAAGATCATGGAATTTAAATGGAAAGATGAGGGGAAAGAGAGTTTTGAGGCTATTAAGTAAGCAATATCACAAGCTCAATCTTATCAATCTAGACTTCTTAAAAGACTTCATTCTCTATGATTTTGGTGGCTCAGACACAATATCTGCAATCTTGGTGCAGATGAACAAATAAGAATATGAGCAAGATGTTGGTTTCTTTAGCCATATCCTATAGGAATATGAGGTGAGGTACTTGTTCATTGAGAATCATATCCTCACTATCATAATGAGTTTAAATAAATTTAGACATTTAGTGTCAATAATTGAATTCATTTACTAGTTTCACAAGCGGGTGTGAAATATATTTTTTTGAACAAGGATTTAAATGAAAAAGGGCTAGTTGGATTATCCATGTAATGGAATATGATATAGATATCAAGGTAACCAAATTGGTTAGAGGAAAGGGCTTGTGTGAACAATTGATTTCATATTAGCACATTGATTTGAAGGATGAAGGAGTTGTTCTAGAGCTCTAGGCAATCAAGAACAAACAACCGATGTTATGAAAAATCCTTGTTGGACTCACAATTTTATCCACTTCCTCTAAGCTGGTCAATGCCCTCCACATTTAAGAAAATCCAAAAGGAGGTATTTCAGGTTCTAATCTATCCCATATGTTCTTATTCATGGCATTTTGTTTAGAAAGGATGCGAATAGTGTTTTACTAAGGTGCATTGAACTAATCAAATTGAGAAAGTGTTACATGAGTTCCATGATGGAGAAGTATGAGGTCAATTTTATCTAAGAGTCACAACCATCATAATCATGAAGGCTAGTTACTCCCACCTAGTTTATTCGATGATTGTTATGCATAGATCAAGAAGTGTAAGAAATGTGCATTTTTCAAAGGCAAAGAAAAATGGCAACACTTCCACTCCACCCAATCTCATTAGATCAACCATTCATGCAGTGGGGATTGGATTTCATTGGGTTCATCAATCCAAACTCAAGCCAAGGCCATAAGTGGATTCTCACAACAACTGACTATTTCACCAAATGGAATGAAATAGTGGCACTCAAGGAAGAAAATGAGTCTAGCATAATGGATTCATACGAGGAAATTATAACCAAGTTTGGTGTCCCATCCACCATAATATCTTATAATGTTGTAGTGTTCCTTAGCATTAAATTTTCTAATAAGGCTGTTAAGAATGAAATATTTTCAAGCACTTCATAAAACTATTACCCACATGGTAACGGTCAAGATGAGTCCACAAATAAGAATCTTTTGAGGATTATAAGAAATAATTTGGATGAGAACTAGAGAACATGGCACACCAAACTAAAATCAGCCTTATGGGCTGATAGAATCACACCCAAGAGATCAACTAGCAATTCTCCCTATAAGCTAGTCTATGGAAAATAATCTAGGCTACCCATATCTCTTGAATTTCCATCATTGAGGCTTCTAAAGAACCTGTAGTTATCTAAGTTTGGAGCCATGGAAGTTAGATATATAAACTCATGGAGTTGGAGGAGCTGAGAGATCAAGCAATGTAAACCATGGAGAAAGATCAAGCTTTGATCAAGAGGTCCTTTGAAAAGAAAGCCAAAGCCATAAGCTTCCAAGAGGTAAATTTTGTTCTAAAGTGGGATGCTAATAGATCTAAACTAGGTAACCATTCAAAATCTGATTCAATATGGAGTGGTCCCTATATGATCTCAGGATACAAGAAAAATAATGCTTTCCAGCTGTCAAAGTTGGATAGAGAAGAACTACAAATTCTAGTCAATGAAATCTATCTAAAGCTTTTTTATTGAGGTGGAGTCTCCCTTATATATATTAGATTAGTTTTATAATTCCTCCAAGTGCTTGAAGCACATTTTCCTATTATTAGTCTAAGTTTGATTTTTTAATAAGTGTTGTGAACACTCTGCATGTTTCACTTAGACATGTATGATTTTCATGTTTGTAAATAGTCATTCCTTTTTTGTTATTGCACTTTATGGTTTTAGGAATGACCTTATGATAGGAATAACTAGTTACCAGCCAGGGTAGTTTCAGTGATAATCAGTCCATGCTTTGCTTCAGTTGAATTCAAGGGTGAATGTTTCAAGTTTCAAATCAGTTTTTAGATTATTAGGCTGAATCCATGCCCAATGGATACTTCAAGGCCATTGATATTTTCAATCTAACACGAAGATTACCTTGTGAGTCACCAAACTGTTGTCTAAATTTTCACCCATGTAAATTGGCTAACTTGTAAAATCCAGACATGGAAGTATGATCGTGTCTTAGTGAAGAAGCCAAAGAAGTAGCATATTACAGATTTCGGAGTGAGAAGAGGAATCAAATGTAATCTACTTGAAAGTATGGATGTTACTAGTCAAGAATAAGGAAAAAATCTCCTGTGCCAACACATGTTATCGACCGACAACACTTTTTGGTCCGACGCATGTTACTAGTCGACAACACTTTTGGGCCAATACATGTTACTAGTCGACAACACTTTTAGGCCGACACATGTTACCGGCTAACACTTTATGGGATGACTTGTTCCCAGCCAACATAATGAAAAATGTTATCAGATGACAACATAAGAATATTAATTACGGGCTGAGAATTGATGAATGCAGTACTATGTAGCTCAACAACCAATTCTAATGAAATATGGCACCCATGTCTTCTTATTCTAGAAAAGTACCCTCAGGAAACAAATTTTTATGGCTTCCCATACCTCTCTTTAGAGAATTAAATGTAGGTTTTCAGTTGGTGAAGCAAATTTGAGATTCTTTCTCTATATAATGTAGTAACCCCCTCATTTAAGGAGGGAAAATTTTTGGAATGTAAAGGAACACTGTAAAATTTGTTCCAGAGCTTTTGTGAGTTCATAAGCCTCAAATTTGAGCATTTTGTAAAAGACTCTTGCCTTGTGCCTACTTTGTAATGGATTGTGCATCCTTTTGAGTAATAAAATTTTTGTTTTGTGGATTTTCCTACCCTAGCTTGAGTTATATTGCATTCATTTCCTTCTATTACATTTGTAGGTATTTTGTGCATATTTTTTTCTTCTTGCAGGTCTCAAATTTGTTGTGCTCCACAAAAATGGAGATTTGAATGTTGTTTTATACTGTGGCACTTCTATTTTCCCTCTCTTACTGTGTTTTCTTCCTATTTTCACTCACTAGGAATCTTTGCAGCCTTTTTCTTGGTGTTATTGTCTCCTTTAGTGTATGATATCCCATTTTCTTAGATCTTTCTCTTCCCGGTCCTTGGAATCTCAAAGTTAGTGTTAGATATTTGTATTTCCCTTTCTAAGAGTAGTTTTAGCATTAGGAATAGGTAGAGGAACTAGCCTTCTCTAGAGGTTTGTCTCATTTACAAGGGTCCCACACCTTGAGACAATCCCATGTTACCCAAAAACATTGAATGCTCATATATAGTTTATGACATATCATAGGGTGTTGTATTTTGGTGATAACAATTTCTAGTTGATCTTTAATATCATTTAGTTTTGGGGTTAGTGCAATGACACAAAGACTTAGCTCATGGGATATGCCATATTGCTCCTAGAAAAAGTTTTGAGAAGATAGGAAGGTCATGGAGGTTTGCTATGTGATGTAATTTTCTTGAAATAATCATCTAAAGACAATACATTCTCAGAAGCCAATTATTAGAAAAAGTTATGTTTAAGCAAAGGATGGTAAAATAAGTTTTTATGAGGAAGATTAGGATGTTGACAATGCAAAGGTGAGGCATGAGGGCTGTAGAGACATGATGGATGTAAAAAAGAGGATTACGATATGTGCAAAGGGATACATTAAATGTGAAGGATTAGGGGTTCAATCAATGATGATTGGGGATTGGTGACGATCCTGGTAAATGGGATAGTTTTTTAAATGGTTGGATAAAGGTATAAATAAAAGACAGAGTAGGGAATATCTAGGTGTTTTTGTAAGGATGACTATATGTAGAGTGTAGCTAATGTAAAATATGATTGAAATAAAAAGTGAGAGCACTATACCTTGTTGATTGATAATACAGTGATAGAGCTCAAATGGCGACTAGATTCTTTATAAGGACTCCTAAAAGGTGGTAACAAGTCATGTAAGTAGTCTTCCCAATGTCATCAGGTTGCTTAAGATGTAGTTAGGGTCTTAGCACTTCAAAAAAATTCCAGAGTGGGAATGGAAAATCTAACTGAGGAATGAGGAAGGATGGTGACTAAATAGGTTCAACAACGATCGTAATGATTTCCTTCGATCAAAGATCACCATCGACTAGATCAAGATTGTTATTAAAAAGAAGGAAGGAATGGTTGAAACCACTTGCCATATGAGGCTTGAAGTTGGTTCAAAAATGGTGGGGGTTAAGGATCGGGTAGGAAGAGGTTAAGAGGTTAGGATGGTTGGGATACATAAAGTTAGAGTTATTTTTAAGAGGTTAGGAACGGTAAATGGGATAATATGTGGGTAATCGGGATTTATGATGGTAGCGTCATTGTATTACCAGTCATTTAACCAACTCATAGATAAGTTGGTGTCATTATAACCAAGGTAATGTCTAAAGTTGTATGCAAAAGGAGAAAGGAAAATCTTATTCAACAGTACTTTTTCCTAAGAAAACATACTGAAATTAAACATACCTGAAAAGGAAACACATAACAACTAAATTACCTGAAATAAATATGTAGTAAATAAAATATGCTAAGACATAACAGAAAAATCCCCCTCATTGGGGAAGAGTGGCTTTTGACCATTCTCTTTCCTTTGGATTTTGAGCAACTACAATTAACTTTTAAAACTAAACTTGTATTGATTCAAAATTGATTTACAAAATATGCCCCCATTTCCAAGTATATGAAAGAGGTATTTATAGATATTACTCCTATTGTACTTGGTACCCACACCAAGAACCAACTACCTATTCTTGGGTGGATTTATTCAAAGTAATAAATACTAAACAAACTTGATTACAATAATCCACTTATCATGGAGAATATTTCTACAACTCATCCCTTTAATCTAGGAACACAAAGTTGGAGAGTACTTATTCAAAATTCCTAATATTATTCCACTATTTTCTCATCCTTGAAACATGGAGAGAAAATGGAGGAGTGCTAAGTCCATGACTTTGAATTCTTCTTAGAACACCACATGCATGCATGAATTTGGATTGCCACATGTTTGGATTTGTATTCTTGGTTGATGATGTGGAAGAAAAGAGTGGGATGAATAGTTTGGTGCTCCTTTAAATTAATTTGGAACAAACCAAAAAAATTTCACTAGTCAGGCATTTCCATAGTTGCATGAAGAATTTCCGTAGCATAAATCTAGTAGCAATCTATGAATAGTTGGGTCTTTCAATAGTTGTGTGGAGGCTTTTAGTAGATGTAATTTATGAACTTGGAGTAGAGTTACTTATGACCTGTTTTATACACACTATTGTATTCCAAATTTAGAAGAAACATAAGGAAATAAAAATAATTAGATTGCAAATAGATTTCTAAAGAGATGATAAGATAAATCCTATATTCTACCTTAAATATGTTATCCGTTATTAAAACTACATCTAAATTCACTTGAAAGCTTTATTTTAAGAGAGAGAATAAGAGTGTTATTTGGTGATATAATGAGACATATTTTGGTCTCATCATTTCCCCCACACTTAACTTCTTGCATGCCCTCATGCAAGCTACTAATCTTCCTGTAGAATCTGATTTTGTCAATACTTCTACATCTTTCAAATTGTCTTCTCCTTTTTCATGATAATAACAAACTGAGATTCTAGAAGTAAAATTTTTACTTCTTTCTTATTCATGCTCTCATGAGGTTTTTCTTAGATAATGTAGAGAGATTTTTCCCCCACACTTAGCTCTTTGTTTTCTCATGCATTCTTCAAAATATTTGGAAGAGAGTGAGTCTCCCCCACACTTAGCTTTGTGCATGCCCTCATGCAAACTATTTTTTTTATTAAGCAACTTATAGATCCCAATTGTTGTAAACTAGAAAGATGTCATCTGCATCATTTTCTTTGTTACTTGACTTGATCAACACATGTAGATCTTGACAAATTTCTCTTTTTTTTTTTCTTTTTTTTTGTAAGCTTTCAAGAAGTGAATCTATTTGTAATTAAAACAACAAATAACAATATTCAAGAATAGAAAAATAGAAGTTACCATACCATACTCAGTAGTTATCCTTGCTTTCATCATGTTGTATAACCTTGATTTCCATCTGCAGCTGAACAAAACAAATAGATATGAAGTCAAGGCCTCTGCAACATAGAAATTTTTAGTAGCAAATGATTTCATCAACCAAGTCGACATAAGAGAAGCAATCATATGAATCCAAGAAAGACTTTGAAGTGCAATTTTTTTGTTTTTTTCTTATTTTTAATAATTAGCCAGCCTAGTAAATTGGTTTTCTAACCAATCACTATCCTTTTGAGAAATGTCAACATGATGGAAAATTAGGAAGCAATCTTCTAGAGTTTCTACAACATCCAACCAACTTAGAAATCTGATTACAGTCTTCAACTTCTCCTTCAAAATGTAACCTTTGTGATATGAGAACAATATACAACCATTGAAACAAATGTCTTCTTTTACGAGAATCAATCAACCCTTGGAATCCTCATATGATGAGTGCTCCATGAAGTGATGAACTTGCTTTGAACAAAGCAACGCTAGAAGCTTATGCTATCACCAAATTGTGAGAAAATGAAATACAAATATTAATGTATTAGATAACAAAAATATCAAAAAACTTCATTTGTCTGAGGTATGGTTTGGCATAGGAGAAAACTTTGGCTATAATTGTTTCTTTGAAGAGTTAGGTGTACATGACAAATAAGAAGTTGAGAAACAATGGTAAACTATTATGGGAAATGAGATGGTTCAAGGACTTCTTCATTTATTGGGAATGGATGGTTTATTATGAGAGGTTGTGGGTATGATCCCTAAATACAAATGGTATGTTGGCATTTCAATTAGCATATACTTGGTTGAGCCAATATTTTTCTACAGTCATGAGAAGGATTAACATTGACTACTTATTATCGAAGGAATTTTGGTGGTTCCAGTTGGGAAAATGAGTTTTAGAAAAACTCAAAAAAATTGAGACAAAGAGGGTAGCATGGAATGAATCAGGTACTGAAAATGAGGAGTATTAGAAAAATACTTGCATGCATCATAAGATTTTTTAAAGGAAAAAAATAGTCTTCAACATGTTATGTTTTAGCAAGCATGCATTCAAACTACGATATATTGGTCGTTTCTCAATGAAAATGAGTAATTCAAAATGATATGGAAATATCGATCATGTAGTACAAGAACCAGAAATCATTTGAGCTATTTATTTATGAGATGTGAGTAGTTTATATATGTAAAACACTATTATTTTTCACATAAAAACTCTGATCAGCTGAATCTTTTTCTTTGACCTCCTCTACAATGCCCCATTTCTTTTTGCATTTGTCCTCCTAATCTATTTGCACAAATAATCCACAGAAATATTTTTCTCTGTTAACTTGTAAAAAGTTTGTTTTTTTAGGCATTTCTTACATGCATGAACTATTATTTAATATTTGTAGAAGTAACAATACATGCAAACAAGAAATATTTTAGAATAGGAAACCCAAATCAATTCATACCCTACAAAAATATATTCTTTTACAATTTTTATAAAGATTAAGAAGATTTATCATCATATTCCTATTGTATCTATTCCATCACACAAAAATACATGGGTAACTAGCCGCCGCAATTGTTGTGTATATAGGAAATTGAACTAGATACGGGTTTTATTTGATGACAATACATGTTTCTATTATGAATTTTCAATTGCCACATGTTTGGATCTGTATTCTTGGTTGATGGCGTGGAAAAGAGTGGCATAAATAGTTAGACGTTCCTTTACATTAATTTGGAACAAACCAAAAGACTTTCACTTGGTTGGGCATTTCCGTAGCCGCATGATTAATTTTCGTAGTAGAAATCTAGCAACAATCTATACATAGCTGGGCCTTTCAGGAGCTACATGAAGACTTTCTTTGTCGTAATTTATGAACTTGGAGTAGAGTTTCTTTTAACCTATTTTTACACACTATTGCATTCCAACTTTAGAAGAAATGTCAAGAAATAACAACAATTAGATTGCAAATATATTCCTAAAGAGAAGATAAGATAAATCCTATATTCTATCAGAAATATGTTATCCATTATTAAAAATACATCTAAATTCAATTGAAATTTATTTTAAGAGAGATAAAAAAGTGCTATTTAGTGATATAATGAGACATATTTTTCTCTTATTAGTAATTATAAACTATAGGGAATGATGGGCTTAAGATAGTAATAATAGTGTAAACAATTACAATGTAATTAATATGTAGGGTCACCTAGGGGTGAAAAGGCGATCTCTACATTTTCCCTTTTTAGGTGTTTGTAGGCACATGATGCCCCGATTTTATGATAAGGATATTGTTCCCTCCTCAAGCCAATGGATGACTATGTTGGTCAATGGATTAAAAGAGTTGGATTGTGTGAATGGGTTTTCTTAAAGATGCTCAAGGGATTGAATGGAGTCTTAAATGACCATGCTAGAGGAATATATAGAAATGGTAGTAATCTTGGAAACACTTGGTAGGGGAAATTATATGGCCTGAGGAGGTGATGTTAATGTGGGGATCCTAAGGACACATTCTTTAGGAATATCACTATAAGGAGAGGATCCAATGGGATCCATCTCGCGTTGATGTGTAAATCTTTGGGACCAATGAATCAAAGGTAGATATCCGAATGCATGAAAAATAAGTGTATGGTCAAAAAAAAGTTCTGACAAGGATTTGGGCATCAAATAAAAGGCATATGATCTCATAAGATGTAATATCCTTTAAAATGAGGAGTATAATTCGAAGGTTCCCAAAAATAGGTACAAAAACTATATGTATGGCCACAAAGGTGGGCTAGGTGACAGGACTCTAATGGATTGTCATGGTATAGTCAAAGGATTATGTAGGTATTGAATACATGTTCCCTAAGGGGCAAGGAAAATATATGGTGTATATTGAGAAAACACACGGGATCTAGACGGTGTCAAAGTGTATTTAGAAAGGTCAAGGAGACCAAAACCGAGAAAGTATGTTAAAAGGGGGGATCACCATTGAATGTCAATTCTTTGGCGATTATGGGCACAATCAACGTTGATCGCAAATTGATGTCTATCCTATATATAGGAATTATATAAGTCAATTTAGATGCTCAAGTAGTTCATTTGCACTATTTTAAATTTGTGTTTTTGATAGATTTTGAGTGATTGATTTGAGCGTCGAGAAATGGAGGTGACTGGAAGTGGTTAGAAGAGGAATTAGACATAGAGGACCGTAAGTAGATTTTATTTTTTTTGTAATTTTGTCTTATTTATTTATTTAGTGCATATTTGGAAATATTTGGGTGGGGGTGTCCCATCATTGCCAATCATACTATTGGCGGTGATCCAACAGATATTTATTGATCAACAGGGAAAATCGGTGGCGATCGGTCCTTAGAAATAAATATTTTTAGAATTTATCTAATGAAATGACTAATGGATGTAATTTTTTATGTTTTTACAGGTGAGAGATATGGTATACCTCCAAGATAAGATCCCACATATGCTAGAGGAGATCAAAGGGGATGTGGAAAATGTAGAGTTGGACCATCTGTTAAATGTTGGTTTGGGGATTCCATCATTACCACTAGATCTCGAGATATGTAGCACTTATGGTTTCTTTATTGGATAGTAGGGACCTAGCTACAGGGATGTTCTAGTTTCATACAAGAGAGATGATTTTCATAGTAGAGGATGTGTACTATATTTTGAGATTGTTGATTTAGGTAGATAGGATAGTACCCATTACATGGGATTCCTGTTTGGAGATGATGAGGAGATTTTATGGAGATGATTCCCTAAATATTAGATATATTGCACGGGTTTTTCATATTGAGATCTATTATCATGAGGATGTGCCAGGAGATGGATAATGTTAATGGTTATGTTGGCTATTTCATATTATGCACTTCCATATTTGGGAGGAGACAAGTTTCTTTCGATGTTGGCAAACATTGTGGTAGCTGAGATTAGGGATCAAAAGACCGTGTATACATGGGGGTCTACCTTGCTAGCACATGTATACCATGAGCTATGGGGCTATGTGACTAAGAGATTTGGTTTGGATGTGGGGTTTCTCCTTCACTATTGGGCTTACCAGCATATTATTGTAGTGAGGTCACTAGGTATTCCTTAGAGGATTTGGGACCATGGAGAGTATGTAGTGTGGTTTATGAGGCGGAGATTTGATTAGATGTAGGGGTGGAGTAGAGCAAGATGATGTATATTATGCTAAAATGCTTGGAGGATTATTTATTGATGATGTTATTTAGAGGCTGCATGTTGGATTTCCCGTATGGCTAAGAATAGATGTGTAATTGGTGGGGTTGAGATGGGTACGATGGATATGGGGTCAATGAAGGGATATGGTTGAGGTCAGTATAATTTCCCGTGAGTGTGTAGCAAGTTTGGGTTACTGTAATGTAAACCCGGTGAGTTGATTATCTATCTACAAGATGATTCAAAGAGATATCTTCTAGTGGCCGTGATAGATGATGCACAATAGGAAGAAAAGGAGTAGGATCTAATTGGTGATGATATTGATAATGCATGGGTGGTTTATGAGTTTAGTGACTAGTGGAAACAAAAGTGGGTGTCTTGAGAAGATAGAGTGGGGTAGCAGTAGAGGGGGCGAAGAGGAGGAGGAGGGTGATGTATAATTAGGGATATTACAGGTAGATTATGATGCACTGCATATAGAGAGATCAATTGATAGTGGAGCAAGATATAGCCACAAGGAGAGGGATACTGTATTTTCTAAGTGAGATCAGGTATGCTTGGAGCATTACACCTTTCAGCAATAGAGAGATAGATATCACCGAAAACAAGAGGCGTTGTGGGTGAAGTATGGGGCGATGGGTATTTCCTTAGAGGCATCAATAGGTGGAGGGAAGAGAGTAAGGCGTAATGTGGGGCGGGTTGTGGTTCCCGTAAGAGGATTATTTTATACAGAAGGTGAAGTTTAGATGATATCTCTACATATTTTTACAATAGAGAAGTACCAATATTTGGGAGAGGAGATACGGTACTACAAGCATCTTATGATAGAGCATCTTCTAGATGTAACTCTCCATGTGGAGTACAGAGTGAGAGACCACATATCGATCGAATGCCACATTGACGAGCACTTGAAAGTGTTGTATAGCCTCGAAAGATATGAGACATGATGGAGGGATAGCGAGAGGCCAAGGTGGTTCTCGCGATAGATTATCCATTTTTCATTTCATAACATAATTGGTGGGTTTATTATCCGAATTTGATGTATTGATCTATTTTTGAGGTATTTGATTATGTATAAACTTTATTCACTGATATACGTACACACACATAATTATGGTTTGGTATTTGTGTGATGTGATTTGATGTTATATATGAATTTTGATGTGATTTTGAGACTTTTGAATATATTAGATGTATGTATATGATGTGATTTGACTCAATTATAGTGATCTTTGTATATCTAATTCACTTTATCATGGTCAATATATATATATAAGGTGATGGTAAATATGGTATGTATGACCATGTATCTTGGAGGCCTTAGAATAAATGTTAACACATAACTAATAATGACTATAGGAATGGAGATGTATCATATGAGCTTATATACCTTATTTCAACATGGGAAGGGTTTATATATAGTTTGTTTGGGAAATATAGGTTCTCCTTTTAAGGATTTATAGGCTTGTGCCCTAGATTTATTTGTAATGTGCAAACTAGTGAATGCGGAAATTTTCCTTTTGATGGAAAAGTTAACTGATGTGAGAAGCTTTCCTAGGATGCTTTTTTATTATCAGACTATTGATTTTTTATTTGATGTGAAGGTTGATCATGCCAAAATCCTTCTCTATCCATAATAATATTGGGTAGCCATCCTTCGAGGGAGTGGTCTACAATTTTTGATTTTTAAGGGCAGTACTTGATATAATATTTTATTAATAGCTATCCTTCGAGGGATCAGTCTATATTTTAAATGCTAATGATTGGTGTAATATTTCATTAATAGATATCCTTTTAGGGATCAATCTATATTTTGATGGTATGTATTTGTAGAATATTTTATTTCTTTTTAAGCTAGGTAAGCCTAGTAGACCATTTGGGGAGGGGAAACAAATGTGTGTAAAATTGCACATGTGTACCCCTATCAATTTTTTAGTTGGTAAATAAGGGTAATGTGGAATTAATTATTGTGGGATTCCTACTTCTAAGGAGGAACTTATGTTTCACTTGGAATGTTTCATTCCTTTTAGAAATAGATAAGGGTTGGGGCTAGGAGGAATACCCGTAGAATGTCCAAATGATGTGCGCGCACTCAGAGAAAGATCGTGCTAATCAAAGAACTCCTTTTGTCTTGGAAGGACTACCTCGCAAATAAGAACATAAGACCACAAGATTTTAATTAGACAATAAATGAGGAAACTTCCTTGGGCCCAGAAATATAAAACTTCCTTTCAAAGGTGGTCACCCTCCTTTAATAATATGAATTAACACAAAAGACTATAAAATATCAATTAAATTGCTTTGTTGAACTGGGTAGGGGAAAGGCTGGTTATTGGTTATAGTCAGTATAACCGATGGCGGTTACTGATAACCGATGGCGGTTACTGATGACCGATATCGGTAGAGTCTAGGATCTGAAGGTTAGTTGTTTTGTGGGGTGGTGGTGTTATTTGGTAGTTGTGTCATTTGTAGGGCTGTATATAGGTAATATTAGGAAATAGGGTGATGAGATCTAGATGAATGATAGTTAGATGCAATGACACGTTGGGTAGTGGATCCAAGAATGGATTTGTGAGGACTTATGATTCAAAAAGTCGAAGAAATGTTATTAAAGAGTACATGCAAGAAGTAGCTTACTGATTATTCACGGAGATGCAAGTCCAAGAGTTCTGATGGCAAAGGCAGAACTGAGGTAGGATGGTCTGGCACACAGCAGATCAAATCAACTAAGTATCACAGGGCTCTGGCATCCAGTTGCAGTCCTGGGCTTTCTCTCCCTTGCTGCTAACTCTCCTTGTCTCTTCACTTGTCTCTGCTCAGTCAAGTAAAGATCCGGGTTTTCTCGATCGCTCCTAATGCTCTTTCTTGATTCAAAGAATCCTTTTCTCTGATCCAAAAATGAAATTCCGATCCCTTGTTTTTGGTTTGGGGAGGCCATTTACAGGGAACCGATGGCGGTTACGTAACCGACGGCGGTCGAGTAGGAACCGCATCGGTAAGGAAAAAGTAGGCTATTTTCAGAAAAACCCACCTTCCCCTCGCTTTTCTCCCGAGAGATTAGTTGCGGGCTTGGTCAAGTGACTAGAAGGTCGGTTTTAGGTAGGTGCGAGAAAGGGGTCCTTAGTCATGGGTGTAGGTGTAGACCAAGTTTTAGGTTTTAATTAGGTTAGTTTAGGATTAGGGCTAGGTCATGATGAGGTGGCAAAATGAGGTGGTAGGTGAGGTGATGGGGATTTATCAATTACAAGGTAATTAATAAATAATTGTGTAAGGTTTAGGTAATGAGGTTAGGTCGCTAATGGGATGCGGGTCACAAGGGGTCGTAAGACATGAATTTGGTGTCTACATTAGCCCCTTATTGTCGTGTAGCTTGTGTTGTCAGAAAGTCGCGCGACAATAATATGAAGTGGTTTCTCCCGTTAAGGATATAGGTAATCCCCCAAATCTAGCACATGATTGAGTGAACGGGAAATCGTGGATAGGGTCGATAAAGGGTGAATGTTGTAGAGGGATGGTAAGGTGGTGGGGTAGGTCCAAGGAAGCAGACGCATGTTGAAATGCAATCGCATTTAATTAGGGTACATGATTTGACTAGTAAACCAAAGAATGTATAGGTAAAGGTCGATAGTTTATCCAAACAAGGGTGATATAATCCCGTATCCAAGGCATAGGAAGTAGCTCCGTGGTATATAACAGGTAAGGTACAGAAACGTTTAGGCGTGTTCGGCAGCACTGCAAATGGTTGGTTTGGTCGAGATAAACATCACGGCCTAGGTCTAGGCAAAGTTGGTCGACGATCAAGTCAAGGACCCTAATCATGCTAAAACACGAACAGTGAGCTCGATTGAACAAAAGGTACAGGATGGATGGATGGATAAAATAAAACATTGATTGTGGGTATGGTGTTGAAGTGATACGACCGTGGTCGGGCCAAGTTATTAGGTTACTGACCCCTTGGTCGGGCCGGATGGTTAGGTGAGGCCTTGGGTCGGGCCAAGTTGTTGGGTGGCGGCTTTGGGTCGGGTCGGATGGGTAGGGTGAGGCCTTGGGTCGGGCCAAATGGGTAGGGTGAGGCCTTGGGTCGGGCCAAATGGGTAGGGCGAGGCCTTGGGTCGGGCCAAATGGGTAGGTTGAGGCGTTGGGTCGGCCAAATGGGTAGGTTGAGGCCTTGGGTCAGGGCCGAATAGGTAGGCCGAGGCCTCGGGTCGGGCCAAATAGGTAGGTTGAGGCCTTGGGTCGGGCCAAATGTGTAGGCGAGGCCTTGGGTCGGGCCAAATGGGTAGGTTGAGGCCTTGGGTCGGGCCGAATAGGTAGGGCGAGGCCTTGGGTCGGGCCGAATAGGTAGGTTGAGGCCTTGGGTCGGGCCGAATGGGTAGGGCGAGGCCTTGGGTCGGGCCGAATAGGTAAACAAATGGTGTTCATCAAAAGTGGATATAGGCAATATGTGGTTAAAAAGGGGCAAATGGTAAATAAGGGCAAAAAAATTGGTGGAAAGTTGACAGAAAAAAAAAACCGATGTCGATTCTACATAACCGATATCGGTTAAGGGACCGAGAGCGGTTCATTAGGGCAAAATGAAACCGATATCGGTTATTTAGGTATGAGCTTTTCTAAAAATAAAAAGCTAGGGTGGCAACTTAAGTTCTAATTTTGAGAGCCATGCAAGAAGTTAAATACGCGAACGCGACGCTTTTGACGACTCGAGACAGGTAAATTGCATGAGAAATTTGGGTGATAAGGAGAAAAGAGACAGGAAAGTGAATGTGATCCGAGATTCGTAAGACGTAAAGGCAGTTTGAAAAAGGTGGTAATAATGGCATCGAGGAAACATCCAGCCAGCAAAGGGAAGACAAGGGCCACCTCAAGCTACCGCAACCCAAGAGGTAACGTTTTGTTTGTGATTTGACTACTGCATGTTTTGTGAATAAGATGGGGGAGAGTATGTGGGTAGATATGAGAAAGAAAAGATGATAACAAGGGTTATAAATGGGGTGAGTGTTACATGGTAGGTAATCAAGGGTTTCAGGTATGTCTGTGTATACAGAGAGGAATAAACGAGCAATTTATTGTCGTAGGTGGTTGTTTTAGGCAAGGTGTATGAAAGTAACAGGGACCGATATCGGTTAGGGATAACCGGTATCGGTTACTCAACCGGTACCGGTTAGCTGTAAACGATACCGGTTGCTGTAGGAATTTCCAGAATTTGAGAAAAACCCGGGATTGGAGGAATTGAATGGTTTTTTTTTGTTATTCGATGTATGCAGTAGAGGCAGGGTTGAGGATGAATGATAGTGTACCAAATAATGTTGTCACGAATCCGAGCGGATGTAACACCAAATGAATAGACATTGATAAATCATTTGGGGTTAAGTGGAATCCGCTATTATTCACGAATCTCACGTACCATGCTATGTTACAAAGTGCGTTGATCGAGAGATGGAATCCGAGACAAATACCTTCTATTTGCCAACAGGGAAATGATAGTAATATCGGAAGATGTGTTCCGTATTTTGAGACTCCCAACTACAGAAAACTAGTATATCGTGCATTACCTAGCGTGGCACGGGGAGCAATAACAAAGTATTTGGTCCATACGCACAAGATTTAACACAGCAAGGTTTGTCATTTACGTATGGGATAATGTTTGCAGCACACCCTGAGGAGACAAGGTTAGCAGTGATATTAATGATAGCGGTAGGGTATTACGCGCTTACACGAGGCGGATGGGGAAGATTTCCAAAGGCATTGATGTGTGTTATTTGGGAGATGATAGAAAGGAACGTGACTTTTGCATGGGCACCCGCATATTTGGTGGAGTTATACAGGGGTTTATGGGCTTGTAGGTGAAATCACAGGACGACACTGGATTGTTCATACTTATTACACTGTTGGGCCTATGAGCACATTGTTTGTGTGTGACCGACTAGGCCGATCCATCCATCCAAATGAGAAACCGGAGTACATGAGGTTGGGATTCGCATTGATGGGTCCAGATGCAACAGAGGCAAGATCCCAGTGCCGTGACGGATGACTTAGAGTATTATAGGTAGGTATGGGAGAGAGTGACGATTGCGGATATCTGTTGGAGGCCTTACGGGAATTATATGGTAACAGAGAACATAGCTGAGGAATTGAGGGGTGTAGAGCGATTGAGATGGATCATGGGCACAAAGCCGTGAATATGAGAGGATTCCTATAGATCGCGTGCGGCGACAATTTGGATTTGTGCAGGATATACCCCAGGCTTATAGACCCTATATGAGGATCGATGCAGAGGCAGTATTCTCACCTCCCCAGCCAACACCCCCAGAAGGGCCTGAAGAGGTAGCAGCCGATCGTAGGGTAATGGATGCAGGAACGACAGAGGCCTATAGATTATGGTGGGTAGAGAAACTTCGAGGTGTACGTGATCATCCCGACATAGCGGTGATTACAAACCAGAGGGGGATCTTCTCAGCGTTTGGTTCAATAGCTCCAAATGCAGGTGAATGAGACAAGAGGATTGTTAGTGGTCAGCAGAGTCACGGGTGGAGAGACTAGAGGCTCGGAGTCCTCCATGCGAGAGGGCGTATTCATATGTTACAGAGAGAGATTGGCAGATCGTGGGCGGTACCAATAGCCGTGGTACCTTTGAGGACAGAGAGGCCTGGCGAGAGGGGTCGACGATCACGATCATCACCTAGTTCGGGATGAGGCGTGAGGGTCTAAATAAATGTTAGCAAGGTATAAGAATAAATAAGAGTACCGACCTGCGTGTCGATGATAGAGAAGATGTATTTGTTTAACATCTAAATAAAATGAGATATGTATGTTGATTTGAGTTATCATAATAAGAATGTTTTCGTTTTGATTTTCGGTTTTTTGAAAAAAGGATAAAGAGGAATGTGATTAAATAGAAATACACAAAAATATTTATATTTACCACACATGATAGGTTATGGTAGGGGATGGTCGAGCTAACCTTGGGAGACCCCATGTCTCCGAAGTGCTGCCTACATAGCCCTTTGCACAAAGCAAGGAGGGGCCTCAGACCGATGTAGTTCTCCTCTTAGGATCGGGAGAGGCGAATTCGTGCAATTTGGTACGGTTTAGGCAATTGGTTGGTTGGTAAGAATATTGATATTAATATTGGTAAGGTAAGGTTGTTGGTGTCTCGTAATGAATTGGTGATGTTGTAAAAGGTATAAGGAAGCGAAAGTTAGCCTACCCAAGTAGAAGGGAACCATGTCCCGATTAAGATCAACACACAATCCTAGATGCGAGGCAAAGCGGAAAGAGTGCTCCGTAGGTGAAAAGAGCTAAACAAACAACACAACGTAGAACAGCTTGAAGCCCTAGGTACCATGCATGATTTGAGAAGTCCATAGGTGAAAAGAGTCATGATCATCAATATATCGGGTGTACGTTACGTCCCTTGAGTTGAATAAATAATGAGGTGAGGTGAATGGTATAGTTGAGGTACGGAGAACTCATTACAAAGTGAGTGTTCGATGAAAGAGAACCTACCCTAAATAGACAAGTCCATGACTCAAAAGTTCTTTTTTAATGAGGCTTTTATTTTATCAAATGTAGACCGATCAATGCGGAAGTCTACAAGGGATATTGATTGTATTATTCTTGAGGTCTTCACGAAGCCGATCAATGCGAGAAGCTTCGATAAAGGATGACTGTGGTATAGCTGTCCTTCGAGGGAGCAAATCTATTTATAGTAGCAGTATATGATTTTAGTGCATAGTCAGTCCTTCTGGGGAGCAAATATATAGAATAGCAGCAGAATAATTTGGCATATAGCTATCCTTCGAGGGAATAGTCTATATATAATTTAGATAGCTAGATGTTCTTTTGGCATGAAGCATCTAGTTTGGTAGGAAGTTTGACTCAAGAAAATCCCATAAGAAGGTGGTATTTTAATACTTTGAAGTCATGGACTAGACTAAAAAGGGGAAGGCATCATTTAGGTGAGGTGAGAATCAAACTATGTGAGCTTGATTTTTATTATGAGGTGTAGGAAACGAAATGTATGTGGTGGTATGTGAGCTCAAGGACGAGCGAAGTGGTAGATAAGAAGTGATATAACACTAAATTCAATAGTAGAATGGTCGAAGATGCAAGGCATTAAGGGGTCAGCTCAGTTTACCATTGCTGGCTAAACGATAAGTGCCCGATCCATAAGTGTGAGTGATTATATAAGGCCCAATCCAATCGGGAGCAAATTTTCCACGTTTGCTCTTTTCTAGTTTGGTTACATGTTGATTCTCTTTGAGGACAAGATCACCAACCTTAAAGGTACGCTCATGAAGTCACTTATCATAAGCACGCTTGATGTGTTTTGATAGATTTGAAGGTGATCAAGAGTCGTAAGACGACGTTCATCAAGAAGCTCCAATTGGGCTAACCACTCTTGGCGGAAATCATCGCTGGTGAGAATATCCCGAAGAGATATTCTAAGGGAGGGTATTTGTATTTCGAGAGGCAAGACGGCCTCTGCACCATATACCAAAGAAAAGGTGTGGCATTAGTAGAGGTACGAATGCTAGTACGATAAGCCCAAAGGGCAAAGGGAATGTGATCGTGCCAATTTCTTCCGGATTCATCGACAACTTTCATGAGGATTTTGGTTAGGGTTTTATTAGAAGATTCACCACCATTGGCTCATGGATAGTAAGGCGATGAGAAACTAAGTTTGATACCAAAGTTGTCACAAAGGTCTTGAACAACTTGTTTTTAAAGATTTACCATTATCTCGTTATTAGGCGATGAGGAATACCAAAACGATGATAATGTGATGGTTAATGAATTCGACAATTTTTTCCTTTTTATCGAAATGAGTGGAATAGCCTCCACCCATTTTGTGTAATATTCGGTGGTTGTGATTATCCATCGGTGACGCTGTGAAGAGGACGGATGAATCTCACCAATAAGGTCTAAACCCCATCAGAGAAAGGCCAAAGATCTCGCGGCACTGCAATGGGATGGCTAGGAGTATGTTGAAGGTTAGCATGTTGTCGACACATAACACAACGCTTAACATATTCAGAAGTAGTCATCGTATCGAGAGTAGGCCAATAATAACCTAGGCGAAGGATCTGCTTAGCCACTGCAAGGCCACTAAAATGTCCACCACAAATCCCATCATGGACTTGTTGGATGGTATAGGTGACCTCCGCGCCGGTTAGACAAAAATGAAGGAGGATACCATCAAAGCCACGTTTATAGAGGAGTCCCCCATAACTACATAACGAGAAACGTGCATTTAAGAAAAGCACGCTTACTCAAGACTAGTAAGGTCAGATGGGAGAATAGAGGTTGTAAGGTAGTCGTGAAATTGGTGATACCAAGTATCCCGTGAATTAGCAGTATTACACATTATTTATCATACAAACTACCGGGGTTGAGTAGATGGGGCAAAAGTTGTTGGACCACAACGAATAATTCAGAGTCACTGATGAAGCCGAATTTGTGAGGCTAAGTAAGCCATAGTATCCGCAAATTTGTTAGTGGAGCGGGAATGGTTTGATAGAATAGTGAGTAAATAAGGCTAGAAGTGAGTCCACGTAGTATTTGTACTTTTGAAGTTCCTCATTTTTACATTGGTAGATGCCCATAACTTGATTGACTACCAATCGAGAGTCGCCAAAAATATTGATAGATTTGATACCTAAGTGTATCGCAACTGAGACCTGCACAAGGGCCTCGTATTCCACCGTATTATTAGTGCAGGGAAATCAAGCCGGAATGAAAGAGGCATAGGTTCAAAGGTAAAGAGGGATGAGAACAACGCCGGCTCCTCCACCACGCTGCATTTAGATCCATCAAGAAGAGGGTCATTTGATACGACTCTTCCCGAGTGAAAGAGTGGCGATGAGTTCGCTTGGGAATGTAAAATTGGTAAATTGTTCCCTGTAAAGGGGCTTCCGCAAGTTGGTCTCGCGATGGTTTGTCCTTTGATTGATTTCTCGTGGACGAACTCAAGGTCGAGGTCGGCGAGGAGCATGAGCCATCGGGCGATGCGTGGTTTAGATGAGGTTTGGCATACATGTAATGGATGGGGTCCGTGTTGGTGATGACGAAAGTTTTGTGATTCGTAAGGTAGTGTCGAGTTTGCAGCCACGAATGATAGGGCTAGGCACAACTTTTCTACATGTGTATACCTAGTCTCATAATCCACCAAAGTACGACTTATATAATAAACGGCTTGTTCTCGATTTTCGTAGTCACGATGTGCAAGCATGGCCCCTACAAGCATGGTCAAAGTGGCGCGGAAAGGTAAAGGTAGAAAGGGCGGTCGTCTTGAGGTGGGATAAGCACGGTGGCTGCAAGAGATAAGTTTTGAGAGCTTCAAAGGCTTGGTGGCACTCTTCACTCCATTGAAATTCAATGTCCTTTTAAGGAGGTGATGGAAAGGTCGACATCGATCCGAGAGTCGGGAGATGAAACGCCGATAGATCAAGAGCTTACCTTGTAAACTACGCAATTGTTTGAGATTAGTAGGTGGGGGCATTTCTAGAATAGCTTTGACTTTAGATGGGTCACCTCAATGCCACGCAAAGAGACGATAAAGCCAAGAAGTTTTCCTCAAAGGACACCAAAGACACATTTCTTTGGTCAAGACTTGATGTAATATTGTAACAAAGTATCAAAATAATGGTTAAAACATCGAGATGTTCACCGCGATGTTTAGACTTGCCAAGAAGATCGCCGACGTAATCTTCAAGGATAGTGTGCATAATGTCATGAAAATGTAGGTCATAGCCCACCGATAGGTCGCACCAAAGATTCTTAAGGCCAAATGGCATTACACGGTAATGTAAGGTTCCCAAGGAGTTATGAAGGCAAGTTTTGTGTTGATCGGGCAGGGGCAACCAAAATTTGGTCAGATCCTCGAAAAGCCATCCATGAGAGAAAGCATTTCATGACTCACAAAGGAGATCAACAAGTTGATCAATACTGGGAGGGGGAAGTCATCCTTAGGGGCAAGTGAGGTTAAGATCCCGGAAATCCGTGCATATCCGAAGTCCCCCTGCCGCTTTAGTGATAGTACGATGTTAGAAATCCATTGAGGATAGTCAATAGCAAGATGAAGGAAACAGAAAGAAGTCGCTGAAGCTCTTTTTTGACCAAGAGGGCAATGCGTGGATGCATTTTTCTCGCTTTTGTTTGATCGGTTTGGAATCGGGTTTAGAGTGATGTTATGGACGGAAATGGTAGGATCAATTCCCGCATGTCAACGTAAGACCACGCGAAAGCTTGGTCATGAGCACGGAGGAAAGTAGTAAAGGCGACTTGTTCTCGATGTGTTAAGGGATTGTCCGATCTTCACAATGTGAGGATCCTCCTCCGTGTGGATGTTGATTTCTATAGTAGATTCGCTCAAAGATGGTTTGGGTTTCGATGGTAAGGCTCATTGAATATAAGAATCATCCGCGCCAAGGTAAGTGAGGATGGAGTCGCATCCCGACACTCAACAACATTAATCAAAGGCTAATCCTCTTCGATCATGTCCTGATACGTATGGGGAAGAGAAGATGGGTCCTCATTATCGCGCTGATAAGTGAGAGGACCTAAGAAGATAGCATTTATGAAAAAAAAGTTAGGAGGGATAGATTCGTGATCTATAGATTCTGTGGGGTGATGATGGCAAAGTGGGTGATGATGGTTTGGTAGGGGTGACGCCATTCTCTTCTTCTAGAAGGCAACCGTCACGAGGTGTCTCCGATGTAGGTGTTTCAGAAAACCAAGACCACTACGATCATTATGTTTCATGAGTGGTGATGGGGATGAGCGTATGTCGGCCTTGTTCATAAAGACCAAAACCAAAGCCTTTCCAAGACAAATGAGTCAAGAAGGTGAGGGCGGCTTACGATTTGTCAAGTATTGAAAATCGGATCGAAGGGAACCACACCAAGAGGAGGTTCAGGGGTAATGGAGGATGCGCCAACACCCCCATATGTTAGGTTGGTGCGGCAATGGGGTGGTCCGTAAGAGATTACCTCCCACGCGACGGCCGTAGGTGGGATGTGCATGTAATTGTCCGTACTCGCGGGTAGGGAAAGAACTAACGTTATATAGGCGGTACTCCAAACAGAAGGCATTGAAAACATCTACTAAGGGCCTGAGGTTGGGATGTTAGTCATGCGGAAGGGAAGTGGTTTTTGCGACTATGGTTTCATCACCAAGGCGTAGCGTGGGTTGAGGTGGATGGTTGAGGTACATTCAAGAGGATGGTCAGGGTTGAATGTATGGGTGTCTCGATTGGTATAAGCACATCGTTAGGGCGGTATAACATATCGCAGGTTTTAAAGGGGGAGGATCAGCTTTACGGTGTAGGACTTCCCCGTACTCAAATTTTATGCATCTATGTAATGTCGAGGAACGCATCCCATGGCCCTGATCCAAGGACGACCCAAAGAATATATTATATCGAACTCTCCCTCAAGGACATAGAAGAGTTCGGGTAAAGTATGTGGTCCTACCCGAATGTTGAGGATCACGGTGCCTAAGGTAGAGGTAATAGCATCATCAATGACCGCAACATGATGGGGTCAGGCACACATGTAGCTGTAAGGGATATTCATTTGTTGAAAAGCTTTTTGAAGAGATGATGTTTAGGCTAAGACCCCGTCAATCATAACACGACGCATACACGAATGTCCCTGACGTAAGTTTCAGATGAACAGTAAGGTGGTCAGATCTTCTCGTACCAAAATCGACAATTTCATCTTCGTGAGAAACCGATCGCAGCAGCTGTGTGGTACAGACAGAAGTATGGTCAGCGGTGGGTTGTTTGGTGAGAGAGGCAACGTGATCGGGTGTCGAATGGAGGCAACGGGCGGGTTTCATTAGGTAAGACCTCGATCCCCAAAGAATTTCAACGAGAGCTTGTCGATGAGATTCGAAGTCCGAATGAGATCATATAGTGTCATTTTTACGGTGATCGGTGAAGTCTGTTTGATCATGGCTCGATGGGCAGCTCCATTAGAGATGGGGTAAGCAGGTCCACGAATAACCACTTTGGGTGGTGGTGCAATCGGGATGTCGGACGAGAAGGAGAGGACGCAGTGTGCTTTCTTTCGCTTTCTCATTGTTTTTCTACGCTCGAGTAAAGAACACTAATCATATTAATTTCGTAGACCCGAGATGAGGAAGATGATTGGGATAAATCATGGTCTTCAAGAGGTGGGGTCAGAATAATGATGATCTTGGTGAGGCGGGGACAGATGGTATAGAGAGGGAATGGAAACTAAAGGTCTCTCCTTCGTAAGTTGTCTTTCTTAACCTTTCTATCCTGGGAGAGGTGACTCGACGAAGGATGGTTTTTAAAGCTTTGCATCCCTCCACATCATGTCCTGGTGTGCGGTGATAAGCGCAGATCTTAGACTCATCATAACCTATAGGTCGAGGTTTAGACGGGTCATAAGGTCTAAGTGGGGGTAGGGAAATGGTCGCATTCTCTACTAACATAGCAAGGATTTTGGCGTAAGATCCTTTGAGTGGGTCAAAATCGGAGAGGATGAGGGTATTGATTGTGGGGTTTTGGTAATGTTTGGGTGTGGTTAGTTCGTATGGGTGGTGGTTTAGCCAAGGGGTGTCGATACGTGTTTTTCACTAAACGTGGTTTCTTCGCGCAAAAGCTATATCGATGATGAGGCCACGATGGTGATGGTATCGTAAAACAACCACTGGGAAATAGAGTGACCGAAAACAAATCTTTTGATGATGGAATTTGTTTAGGGTTGATAGGTGGACAGATACGCGGAGTGACGGTGTTGCTATACCCCGATCTCTGTATGTGTGCAAAAGGCGAGGTCGCTTTAAAGGAAACGCAGGAGGTATGATATATCATGTAAGGTAGAGGGATGGGGTCCCAATATGGAAGGTAGGTGTGACGATGATGGTTTTAGTTGTGATAGAGGCATAGGTTGAGGAGATTGAGTCTCGTCTCTTAATGGGGTGGATGGCTTTATTTTTAGATAAACTGCCCGCTTAGTGGGTGTGTTAGACTCGGTATGGGTAAGGTCCCAAGCATAGGGGAAGATTTGGCTAAGTTAATAGAAGTGGACGGGGCATTTAGTAGAGGTGAGGGGGGAAGGTGAGAACATGGGCATTTTAAGCTTCTGTAAACACTTCGGGTATATGGTGGAGGTCTCAGGATCGGTCATTTGCATTTGAGTAGAATATGGCGTACTCAAACGTTCCCATAGGGCCTGTCTATCTTCCGTGGAATGACAAATTCACGTGTGAATGTGAAATTTTGTACTAAGAAAGGTGGGTTGTGATTCCGGTCCACTGTGGGTGTGATACAGGGGGTAAACGAGGCACTGTATCAATAGATGTCAAGAGGTCGACCGGTTGTTGAAAAGATTTAGGTGATGAAGGACTAATAGGTAGGAGGGCATGTTCGAGAGGATCCGTCATGGTTAAAGAATTTGGTGATGTCCTGGTGCAAGAGATTCCTCATCTAAGGATGTCAAAAGGAGTGGCGTACTTCCTCTTGTGCAAGCAAGAGGGGTAGAAGGGGAAATCGGGAAATAGATAGGTTAGATAACATCCGTCTCGCAATCTTGTAGGGATGTGGTATAAGAAGACTCATCGATGGGAAGAGAAGTCTCGGGCGCTTAACTCCTTTATGGGTAAAGGAATGATTTCGCTTGGCTTCGATGGTGGTAAAGGAGGTTCGGCCCCCGTGTTAGTGAAGAGGCTTGATTCAAAATTTTCTCGATAGAGGCTTTGGGCCGGGTATCAAAGATCGCATGGATCTCATGAACACTCTCCTGGCTAAGATATCCCGGTTTGTGTTATCATGTGGGAGAGTGATTCGGGAATGGTTTGTTGAAGATTTTCAAATTTCTGGTTGGGTGGGCATTAGGATTATCGAGGGTTATATCCTCAAGCGGCCAACCATTTCCCGCACTATGTTTTTCAACATCTTGCAGCTTTCATGACTATGTCCTTTTACACTGGTGAAAGTTACGTGTCATTTTCAGACCAGTGAAGGTATAACGCGAGTGGAGTCAAACCCGGAGTGAGGTTTAACAGGGGGCAAGGTGATAGCTCCGGCCTTGAGCAATTTTTCCAAGATGACACCATAAGTTTCTCCCAAGGAGTGTAATTGATGGGCTCGCTTTTATACTTATAGTGGTTTTGTGGGGCATTGACGGTGTTTGAGATTTAACCATCACCGCGTGGACAGCTCCTTTTGATTTAGAAGAAGTGGACGCGTGAGGAGTGGTGGTATTTGGTTTATTGGTAGAATCAGGAGTTCGAAATTGGGGTTTTTGTTACGCAACCGCAATTTCTCTTCCTCTAAGGCTCGAATCTCTAGTTTTCGAGCCATAGTAAAGGCTTCATCGAATGTACGGAAAGTTTGAATTTGGAGGGTAGGGGAGATGTGCTTAGCACATGCCCGCGTGAAAAGTTCGATAAGTTCAGTCTGAGGCAAGGCATATGTAAGTTGGTTGATAAGGCCGCGCCATCGTCCGACGAAATCTGCGATAGATTCGCCTTCGAATCAGTCAAATGGCATAAAGGTCGCGTGATGGATACTTTCTTAAGAATGTTAATGGAGAAGTGATCCAAGAAAGATTGGGCTAGTTGGTTAAAAGAGAAGATTGAGTGCTGGGTTAAAGCACTGTACCACTCCAAGGCAGGTCCTGATAAGGACATGGGAAAGGTGCGGAGTAACAAGGCATCATCATGGGCAATCAAATAACAAGCATGTCTAAATGATCGCAAGTGTTGTTGAGGATCCTCTTTACTATTAAAACGAGTAAATTTCGGCAACTCCCATTGAGGAGGATATGAATGAAGGGGGATAGAAGGGTGAATGGGCTCCCGACAAACTTGCTCGTATGTCAAGGCGCTACGACTTCCTGAAACAGAAGCCTGGTTTTGCATTTTGTCCATCATTTGTTTAATTAGATCAGTAGTGGGATGAGATGATGGTGTGGTCAGGTAAACGGAGGCAAATCAGGCCAAGGACCACCGCTAGATCCCGGTGGGGTTAAGTGTTGATAAGGTGTGGAGGATGAATATGTTGAGGCAACCGAATAGGATGTCCCATATAGGATGTCGAGGTCACCGGATACGTGTATGGGAATGAAAAGGTAGGCGGAGCTTGAGAAGGAAAGCTCAGTGGGATAGGTGGCAGAGAGCAAGTCATGAACGGAGCAGGTCTCAAGCAAGAGAGATGAGGTAGGGGCAAATGCTGGTAATGATATGTGGGTCCGAGGTTAACCAACGGGAAAGCCAATCTGAGTCGTATGAACCTCTCAAGCCGCCGATCGGGAGATGGGGCTAGAGAGATGCAGAAGCAAGGCGGTATTATCAAAGTGGAGTGGGAGCTAAATGAGCAGCTATACTAATAGGCATACCAACAAGGAGCTGACCATCAAAGCGACGGTCAGGGTGGGTATGAGACAAATAGTATTGTACAAACGCTAGAATTAGCATCCGTAAACTTGGCAAAGTCCTTATCTCCCACAGAATTTTAGAACCTCGCCGGTATCCGTAGGATTCCCACGCAATGTGAAGGGGGTGATTCAGCAAAGAAACAGAGCAAGCATGTGAAACCATGGCGGCGGCTTGCTTTCGAGTGATAACAACCATGGACAGGAGTTCACAAAGAGGGTTTCAATCATGTCAGAATGAAACAAACTCGATCGGTAAAATTGGTAGGTCGTCACCGTTTGTCAGAATCGAAAAGAGAGTAACCGATATCGGCCTAGTGAACCGGCGTCGCTTATACTATAGCCGACGTTGGTCGTAACCGATGTCGGTAAGAAGTCTCAAGCTAACAAGATATAAAAAGGTCGCTAATTTGATTTTTAACAACGCTTTAGTATACTTGTCCAATTATCGATCACGTAAGACAGAGTATGAGAAAGAAAATGAACTAAAAACAAGCAAGATGCACACACAAATCCGTAGATTAACCCTAGGGTTAATTTTAATTATCGTGGGCTTATGCCTTTAGACGTAGAATGATGTCGTAATCCTAAACAAGAGACTTAGGGAAATGTCAAGTTGTTTTGGCTTATAAGGTTACTCTCAATCTAAGCGAGGAATACCATGGAAAAAAGGGGGATGTTTGAGTCACAGTTAATTGTGAAGTGATTCGGATGTGTTGTGCAGTGAATGTAAGATTAATTTCCGTCAATACCGTGGATATCACCCCCACGTGTACGACCTTTACTTAATCTACGTTCACTAGAATTGAAAACAACAAGCAGAATGCAATGCACGTGTTTTAAACCCAAATCGAAAATTATGTTCGATGAAGCAAGAGAGATGACTTTCACTAATGCGAAACTAGGAAAGCAAGACAAATTCTTTACGAAATATATAACAAAAGCAAGAAAAACAAGTATGCTTCCTAAAATGAAAATAAGCAAGAGAAACAAAACCCAAGATGGGTCCCACTCGGCAAGCAAGCAAAATGTTTCACTTAATGTTTCTGCTCTTTTTAGAAACAGATAAGGGTCAGGGGTTGTAGGAGGAATACCCGTAGAATGTCGAGATGATGTGCACGCACATCAGAGAGAAAGATCAGCCGATCGCGAAGAACTCCTTTTGTCTTGGAAGGACTACCTCGCAAATAAGAACACAAGACCACAAGATTTTAATTAGACAATAAATGAGGAAACCGCCTGGGCCTGTGAAATATAAAACTTCCTTTCAAGGTGGTCAGCCTCTCGCTAATATGAATTAACACAAAAGACTATAAAATATCAATTAAATTACTTTGTTGAACCGGGTAGGGGAAAGGCTGGTTATTGGTTATAATCAAGATAACCGATGGCGGTTACATCGATAACCGGGCGGCGTTACTATCGGCGACCGATATCCTGAGAGAGTCTAGATCCAAGGTTAGTTGTTTTGTGGGGTGGTGGTGTTATTTGGTAGTTGTGTTATTCAGTAGGGTCAGATATAGGTAATATTAGGAAATAGGGTGATGAGATCTAGATGAATGACAGCTAGATGCAATGACACGTTGGGTAGTGGATCCAAGAATGGATTTGTGAGGACTTATGATTCAAAAAGTCAAGAAATGTTATTAAAGAGTACATGCAAGAAGTAGCTTACCGATTATTCACGAGATGCAAGTCCAAGAGTTCGATGGCAAAAGGCGTAATCGAGGTAGGATGGTCCGGCACATACAGATCAAATCAGCCGAGTATCACAGGCTCGCATCCAGCTTGCAGTCCCGGGCTTGCTCTCCTCGCGCTAACTCTCCTCCTCTTCACTTGTCTCTCGCTCACCAAGTAAAGATCTGGGTTTTCTCGATCGCTCCCGATGCTCTTTCGATTCAAAGAATCCTTTTCTCCGATCCAAAATGAAATTCCGATCCTTTGTTTTTGGTTTGGGAGGCCATTTACAGGAACCGATGGCGGTTACGTAACCGACGGCGGTCCGAGTAGAACCGGCATCGATAAGGAAAAAGTAGGCTATTTTTAGTAAAATAGCCCACCTTCCCGCTTTTCTCCCGAGAGATTAGTCATGGGCTTGGTCAAGTGACTAGAAGGTCGGTTTTAGGTGCGAGAAAGGGGTCCTTAGTCATGGGTGTAGGTGTAGACCAAGTTTTAGGTTTTAATTAGGTTAGTTTAGGATTAGGCTAGGTCATGATGAGGTGGAAAATGAGGTGGTAGGTGAGGTGATGGGGATTTATCAATTACAAGGTTTCCCACATTGACTCCTTTCTAGAGTAGTGACATGTTAGTTTTCCCGAGAACAAGATCACCTAAATTGAATTCAAATTGTCTAATATGTTTGTTTTAGGCTCCATTTGATTCATCATTGATATACGTTGATGTGTTTTACTATGGTTAAATGTTGTTCATCTAAAAATTCTAGTTGTGATAAGCATTCTTGATGATAGTTATCATTAGAGATAAGGTCTTTGAGGGAGACACATAAGGATGAGCTTTGTACATTAAGAGGAAGAATGGATTTGGTGACATATACTAAGGAGAAGGACATACCACCCATAGGTGTGTGAAAGTTGGTCCAAGATTTCCATAATGCAAATGAAATTTTGAGATGCCAATCTATACTAGCCTAGTCAAAAGTTTTCATGACGATTCTGTTGAGATTTTCATTCAATGCTTCTACTTGACCATTTTCTTTTGGATAGAAAATAGATGAAAAGCTAAGATTGATGTCAGAGGTATCACAAACTTTTTAAACTTTCTTATTTTTAAAGGACTTTCCATTATCTGTGATGATTTTGTGAGGAATGACAAAGCGATATATTATGTGATGATGGATGAATTCAACAATTTTATTGGATTTAGTAGAGATGATGGGGATGGATTATACTCATTTAATAAAATATTCAAATGTTGTGATGAAATAATTATGTTGTTGTGATGAATGAGGTTGATAAGGCCAATAATGTCAAGCCCCATTGAGAAAAAGGCTAGAGGTCTTGAGTTGGTTGAAGAGTATAACTAGGAACATGTGTAAGGTTGGAATATTGTTTAAATTTGTTACAATTATTAACATAGTCAAAAAAATATTGGTTAAGCATAGGAAAATAATATCCTATGAGTAAGACGCATTTTGAAACAACCAAATCATTGAACTGCCCACCACATATGTCGTCATGGACCTCTTAGATGGCTAGGTGTGCCTCTGGAGTTTTCAAAAACTAGAGGAGGAGGTTGTCAAATCCTCTTTTATAAAACCCATAATATGACGAATTCGGGACATGTTTTTAAGGGATCATCTACATTTTTAAAAAATATCGAAGGTATTTTTCTATCGATAGTACTCGTATGTTTTAGTATACCATCGTGTCGATGACATGTTCTCTATATTATCGATGGTCGATTATAAATAATGGTGTAAATATGGTTGATCAAGGTTTTTTATGAAGATAAATAACTTGGAGTTATCAAGTGATAAAGGAATGTGAGAGACAAGAGAAGTCATCATGTCCTGCAAATTTCTTAGATGATTGAGGGGTGGTTTTTGAATTTTGTAATGGTCAAAGAGATGTAGTAAGTATTCAAATATGGTTTTATATTTATTGAAGGATTTAATTTTTTACATTAATTTATTCTTTTATTTGGTTAATGATGAGTTACGAGTCTCCATAGATGTATAGAATTTGTATGTTAAGAAAAGTGGTAGTCTAAAGTCTCGTAATGAGAGCTTCATATTCCACCATTTTGTTATCGTATTCAACATTAAGTTTGAATGATAATGGATAGAGTGTACCAAGGGGGGATTATGAATATCCATACACCTCTCCCTTTTTGGATTTGGACCCATCAAAGAACAAGGTCATTTTAAGAGGGGTGTTGTCATGATCTAGAGTGTTGATAGACTTGTTGGGGAAGTGTTCACAAAGTAATTGATTAGTAGGAAGAGGATATTCAATAAGTTCACGAGAAATGACTTGCCCCTTGATTTATTTATGAGGGATGAATTCAACATCGAATTTAATCACAAGTGTAAGCCATCTAGTAATGTGATTGTTATGATATGTTTTGGAGTGAATAGTCTTGAGTGGACGAAGTTTGTAATGATGTAAGTTTTGTGTTTCGAGGAGATACTCGATGAAGTCAGGAAGTTATGAAGTATAGATCATAAATCGAAAATTTTCAATTTCTAAATAACAAGTTTCATATACTCATGGAGGGTGTGACTAATATAATAGACAACATGTTATTTTCGTAGTTCATCTTGATGTGCAAGCATGGATCCTAAGGCATGGTATGTCAGGGATATGTAAATCTAGAATGGCTCCCCCTCACATGGAGGCATGAGCATTCGAGGTGATAGGAGATATTGTGTGAGAGCATTTAAGTTTGTCGACAATTATTACCCCACTTAAAGTGGGTGTCACTCACTAAGGTGACGATGGAAAGGTTGATAGAAGTTAATAATTGAGAAATGAACTAACAAATGGATTAGAGCTTCCTTTGAAGACTACAAAGTTTTTTAAGATTGAAGGAGGGGAATCTTGATGTTGGCTTTGATTTTGGAAGGGTATACTTTAATTCCCTTAATAAATACCCCTAAACAATTTCCAATTAGAAATCTAAATACACATTTAGCTGGGTTAAGGAAGATGAAGTATTGAATGAGGTGGGTGAAGATGACATCAAGGATGATGAGATGCTCCCCTCGAAACTTGGATTTACCTAATAGATCATCCACGTGATCTTCTATTGTTTTATGGATGAGTTCATGTAATATATAAGTCATGGCACGTTGATAAGTGGTGTAGACACTAAAATTGGAGTCACACTCCCGTTTGGTCCCCTCGACAAGTAAACACCTTAAACACATTCACCTAACCATGGCCTCCTTCACCCCACTCTAATATTAATTTAATTAATTTATTATCCTCACAATATTTATTATTTAAATATCCTAATTGGGATAATTCCTACATTCCACCTCACCCTAAGACCTCGCTTCTAAGTAAGTTGCCATAATTAACTAAGATCTACCCAAATCCTAAAATCAAAGCCGACATTCCCTCTAACCACATTCCCACATGTTAGAAGGAAGCTTCCATTATAATGCATGGAGAAAAATGAACGAGATCCTAGAAAATCAAGGGGATCTGCCTAGTTTAGTAAACCTAGGAAATCCCGCCATAACCAATGCCAATTACCCTAAATTGTGACTAGTTAACCTAGAACTAGTGTCACTTACCATTTAACCCCCAAAACAACCTTATTTCAAGGTTGACACATTGTTTAGAGGTTGGTACATCTTCTGAGAACAAGTGACAAAACTAACATCCATACACATATCGAGCATCCATAGCCAACACCTGAAGCAACCACAGAGCCATTTGCCTTCACGGGAATATCAGGGAAATTCCAACACCACACCGAGTTCCTTCCATTTGATCACCTACCATTTCCAACCAGACATCAAGCTCATACAAACAGTAAGTTTTGTTAACTAGCGACTTGTCCCACTGTCATCGTTTAGGTAGATTATTTTACTTCGTAGTTTTTAGTTTTTTTCTCCCATTTCCATTCCCCACACCATTTTACCTCCATGAAAACTTGACCATCCCTTCACCCACACCTCGAACAACCCATACTCGAGAATTTAATCATCCATGCATATCCAGGATCCCCCTGAAACCTTGTCCATTTCCCTTCCCTTTTCATCTAGCTTCGAGATCTATCACCTTGCCAAGTTTTTTTATTTGAGTTTCATGTACCCCCACCATACCATTGCATGCGGTTACCCACAACCATTCTTGGTTAACCTAAATCGACATCTTGGTCATACTAAACTAGTGTCAGTCTCTATGTTTTGGACTAGAAACCAAGAAAAAAGCTTAAACCCTCCACCAAATACCCAAAACATCCCAAAACCTCACCTTGACTAGTACCAGTACCCCGACAGAGACCTTGACCTTCAGATTCAATCATAGCTTTGCTTGTTGTGAATGAATTTTCTTATTGTAGACGAATGAGATACCTAAATCATTTCAACTACGGTAGGATTTCTTTTACTGTTAGCATTAAGTTATTTTAAAAAGTGTATCAGTACAACTGCAGGAAGTATCACACTTCTGTACGCATCTAGCATACACTAGGTAGTCCACTTTGCGTATATACTATTTAAAGCGTCATTTAGTGTTCTTATTTTCCATTTCGGGTAGTTCCTCTAAGCAAAAAGGAAGATCTCAAGATCATCCGTGGATCAATAAGTCATACATGCACAACTGACCTATAACCAACATCTCAACAGGTATTCCTCCTAGCCCTTTACCCTTATCTGTTTCGTCAACATTAGAAGAAATGATCTAGAATCAGGTGAAACATTTTGGCATGCCTGGTGGGACCCATTCGGGGTTCTTTGCATTATTTCATTTCTAGGTGAAAAGGTTGTATGTTTGTTTCTTTTCTAAAATGTTCTTACATTAAGATTTTCTCCCTTGGAATCTCCTTTTCTTCTATTGTCTAAAAGCAATCGTATTTTAGTGCGTTACAAAAGAACATTTCTTCCCTTTCATTAAGTATCCCATTAATGAAAGTGCATCACTTCTCCTATTCATATTTTTGTGTCATCGAACTCAACATTTCGATTTAGGTTTTAAAATCTACTTCATTTCATTTTACTTTTTTTGCATTAGCTCACATTAATTGAGGGGCAACCTATACGCTAAAAGTCATTCCAATGATGGTTGAAAAACAAATTGAAAGAAATCACTATCTTTCTCTTTCTTTCTCTAAGGAGTCTTACCCAAACACCACAAAAGATTGAAAATATACACATTCTTAAAAACTCTCTCCTGGAAAGAAGAGATATAGGTGATCACGATGATCACAACAGAAAGGCACCTGCACTTATTTATGTCGAGTCATACTTCAGATAAAATTCCGTCCCCACCATAACATACCTAAAACCTATCCTCAGTAGGTCCCCTTCAATTTGTTTAGAGCCATCCTCACCAAAAAAATTCTATTCTAAATTTCATGAATCGATCCTTAAGAATACAACATAAAGGCCGATAGGAGAAACATAATAGAAGAAGGAACTCTTGGGATACGCATTATTTTTCTTAGTGTTTCTTTTTGGCTTGTGTTTTTAGGTGAAGGATTACATTCTTCATTTCATGTTTCCCCGGAAATGCACACTCCAAATCACAGCGAATGGTGTATTCCAGCCTTCATATGAGTGTGCCTAGACCATATTATCATAATTCTTAGAATTCTCGGGGATTCCACATCTAATTTTAACTCACAGCCACATTTCACGGTGAGACTTTGAAAATCGTGTCTAGCCAATATCCCATCGTCGATTACCCTCTAATCTGTCACTCGATTCTAACCCAACCGCATCGAGAATTCCACTATTCTTTTGGTTAACCTACCCAAAAGGACACCTATTCACCTTATTTAGTTGTTCAAAGAGTCTATCACTATTATCATATTCACTTTACTGGTAAATTCCATTACCATCTTGCATACTTGGAAAATTATTGGCCTTTTACCTTATTTTGACCAATTGTCCACTTTCACAGTGACTTGAAACTTAAAGCTGGAGAATACAGTGGCAGAGTAAGAATGGTGTCGCTTAACCTAGATGAAGGAGCACTCCAGTTAACATGTGTAATTTTCTAGCTAACATTTTAACCTCAATCTTCACCTACCACCGCCTATTTACCCTATCTCTCAACTTATATTTTTGTGTCATTTAACTTTGGTAAAGTAGTCCTACCATGTACATCATGTAATTTACTATTCACATGTGTGACACACTAGCCAAGAAAAAATCCCTCATATTGCATCACTAGTTGTGTAACCACTCCTACCTAGTCCTTCGCCACCTTCCATCCCGTCACCACGATGGAGTATATCCAACTTTTGCTCTCTATCACTACTAGAGATGAGGAGTTCACTTAAACTACTTGATCAAAACCTTGCCACCTTATAGTTTTATCTTTCCCACTCATCCATCGAGATGCCACGGAAAGTCGAGGAGGATATATAGGCATGCCCATATCTATCCCCCAATTCTCCATTAAAAATCTGCGTCATCCCCTCCGGGTTCCGCACTACCCTCACTGCCTTGCCTTCGTCCGTGTCACGAAATAGGCCCTATACCCATCTATGATCGCCTCATCTGCATCCGTTACACCCGCCACATCCACTATAACTTCTTCAACCACCTAAATGATAACCTCATCCGTGACCCTTGTTTCACATATACCAGTAACTTACATTAACTGACCACAAGAATGAGGCCATAAATTGGCCATAAATTACCATTATTTTGTCCTTCCACATTACCTTTAAAAGTGGATTTAAATGTAATCTAGGAACTTATAGCTTGCTTAAGATAGAATATATGATATATATATCTTGTTCATTCTTTATAAATATTTTGTTATCTATTTTATTGACTAATCTTATTGATTATTTGGGAAAAGATGCAAAGTCTTGTGTATGCAGGCCATAAAGGAAAGATAATGTTAGAATTGGGAAAACTATAATTTCTCATGAATAGTACATTTAAAATAAAATATGATTTCATATTTATATTCCTCTCAAAAAATTATGCAAGTTCAAAAGAATAATCATCTCAATCCAAGTCGCGTATGCAAAGTTATAGTTGTTTTGAGTTAGAAGTATTATGGAACTCCACGAGAGTTAGTTCCGGAACTTACAGGTTTAGTTCTAGAACTCACAGATTTAGTTCTAGAACTTGTATCAATTGAATGGAAGTTAGTTCTAGAACTTTCAATTCATGGACAAATCATATTTAGTTCCGAAACTTGCATAAAAGGAATGACAACTTTAGTTCCTAAACTCAGCATCAACGAAATGGCAATTTTTGAGGGATTGTGAAAACTCAGATATTCCAATGGGAAATATAAGAGAAGTTTTTGTTCATAGAAATGTGTTTAACAAAAAAATCATTCATATTTGTTACAAGGTTTTACCAATCAAGAGAGATATGACTTTTAATGAGCTTTGGTTCCGAGGAAAACGTGTATCGATTTAAGCACTAAAAAAGTTCCATAAATAGAAAGCAAAAAGTCAAATGGAAAATATGAGAGAGTTTTTTTTTCATAGAAATGTGTTTAACAAAAAAACTCATTCAAATTTTTATAGGTTTTACTAATGAAGAGATATCTAACTTTTAGTGAGTCATGCTGCTGAGGAAATGTGTATCGATTTGAGCACTAAAAGTTCCATAAAAGAAACAAAAAATTCAAATGGGAAATCTGCAGAGAGGTTTTTTTCATAGCAATGTGTTTATCAAATTCGTCATTCAAATT